>VWZG01008857.1:55548-81722 GCA_013396735.1 Grallaria varia
AAAAAGAAATGTGGAGGAAAAAAAGAGAAAAAAGAAGAAGTAAAAAAAAAAGACCTGTGGGTACATAAATAAAATCTCAGCATTAGGTTTGGAGAGATGCGTCGCCCTGTTCCCTCCATAGAAATGGGAGTGACAACTTGATGGTGCATTCAACTCAGAGCATTTCTCCCCTGGGACTGGTTAAAAAATGTATTTAAAACACACATATTTATTTAATTAATTATTTATTTAGTTTATTTTTTTAAGTAAGCACCAGGTGAGATGGGTTATGTTGCTTTTGTGCCTGAAGCAGGAGAAGCTTTAGTCATATTGAATCATATTTAATCATATATTTTAATTATATTGAGACAAGGCAGATCGGAATATTTTTAAAGAACAATTTGAAGCAAATAATTACATACTAGAGAAACTGTGTGGGGCTGAGTTACTGTAAAGAAAGATTTTGGGTTATTCTTTATGGACTTCAAAAATGAAATCAGCAGATTTTTTCTTTCCCAATGTGCAACAGTTTGATGCAGAAATAAGATATTTTTGGTAAAAAGTGAGGTTTTGTTTTAACAGAGCAGTGACCTTACAATCCTGAATGGGCTGAAAATCTTCACATTTCAGCAGCCCCAAATTTGTGGTCAAGAGGGGACCTGCGAGACCCAGTGATGGTCCCTGGGCTGTCCCCTGAGCATCTGCTGCCATAAACATTTGGAAAACCCCAATTCCTGCCCCAGATGGTCCTGCTGACCCCAAAACCTCAAATTTGTGTGTGTTTTTTCCAAAAGGCTGCAGCCCCCAAACCGTGGCATGAGCAGCAGCCTCTCTGTGCTCCTCCCACAGCCGGCGCTTGTGCTTGTAATTTGAATTTTAATTCATAATAAAGGAAGAAGGTTGGGGGGCTGGCGGGTTTGCAACAACATAAAGTTGTGGGGTGCAAAAAGGTGAGAGATTAAAACTCTTGGGAGAGGAGAGAGAGGGGGGTGAGGGCTTGGAGCCAGGGGGTTTGTGCCCAAAGTGGGGGAAAATGAAGTGGGTGGGACTGGCCGGGGGGCTCCGGAGCCCGCCCTGAGCCCTCTGCTCCGCAGTGGAGCAGGACCGCGATGTTTTCTCCCCCAAGCCCTACTGGAAGGAGTTCAGGTTCGACCTGGCCCAGGTGCCCGCGGGCGAGTCCGTCACCGCCGCCGAGTTCCGCATCTACAAGGGCCGGGGGCTGCCCCGGCACAGCAACTGCAGCCTCCACATCAGCATCTACGAGGTGCCCCCCGGGCACCCCAAAGGGTGAGGGGCCAGGGGGCACCGCGGCGGGCAGGGGGCACCGGGTGGGAATGGGGGCGTGGGGTGGGAATGGCAATGGTGGGGATGGGAATGGAGGTATGAATGAAGAAGATGGGGATGGGAATGAAGATCATGAGGATGGGAATGGGTATGATGGAAGTGGTAATGGGGATGGGGTTAAAGAAGATGGGAAGGGGAATGAAGATGATGGGGAGGGATTTGGAATGGGGATGAAGATGATGGGGATGGGAATGGGAATGAAGATGATGAGGGTGGGAATGGGTATGGGAATGAAGAAGAGAGGAATGGGAATGAAAATTATGGAGATGAAAATGATGTGGATGAAGGTGGCAGGGATGGGAATGGGATGGGAATGAAGGGGTGGGAACAGAGTTGAAGATGGTGGGGATGGGGACGGGGGTGGGAACCCGCACAAGCTGCAGCTCCAGCACTTTCCCTTCCCACTACCATGAAAACACCAAGGGAAGTGGCACTGCCATGAATGGCTGTTCCAAAACTTTCCCACGGGGCAGTGGCACACCTTGGCACTTTGGCCAGGGCAGGCAGGGGGCCTTTTCCAGGATGCCACCATCGTGTGGTGACACCAAGAGCCACTGACCCGACCCTGCCATGCCAGGACCTGTCTGGACACAGGCACCAAACTGTCATTGCCCAGAATTATTGCTGGTGTCGATGCCCTGTGGCTGCTGTTACTCACCTGCTTCTTTTCCCCCCTGGTTTCGACAGGGAATCCGACCTGTTCCTGCTGGATGTCCAGGACCTGCGTGCTGGCACAGAGGGCTGGCTGGTGTTTGATGTCACAGCCGCCAGCAGCCACTGGTCACTGGATCAGAAATACAACCTGGGGCTGCGGCTCTACGTGGAGACAGAGGATGGTGAGTCTGCTGGGCCTCCGGCAGCATTTGGGGCAATCTTCCCACAACTGGAGCCCTCCCATCTCCCCTCTTGGTGCCAGGGGATGTGGGGGGGGTCACCTCTCTGCAGTTTGAAATGCCCTCTGTGACAGAGAACCCACAGGTGCCAGAAGTCTGGGTTTGCAGGCAAACCCAGATGTCAAATCCTTCCAAAGGCTTCATCCTAGAGGGGTGGACTATAATTAACCCCATTAACACTTAACGAACTCCTTACCTGGAGGGATCCTGCTCTGTGTCTCCCAGAGGATTAACCCTCTTCTCCCCATGGGATCAACTCTGCTCCCCCGCTGCCTTTTGTGGGCACAGGGGCACACTCAGAGCCCCTCCACTGCCATGGGGCAGGAATCCCAGCTGGGAATTCTCCCCCCCTTCCCTCCCCTCCCAAACTTCCCTCCCCAGGGTCCAAGGGGAAAACTGGTCACTTGGTTTTTACCCCTCAAATTGCCCTGTGTGACTGTGATGTGGTCACATCTCACACCCAGGCAGGACCCCTGGCGGGTCTTCAAACCCCTTGGGGTGCCGAAACCTCAGCTCTCCACCCCAATTCCCTCAGCTCTCCACCCCAATTCCCTCTGCTTTGTCCACCCCAGTTCCCTCAGCTCTCCACCCCAATTCCCTCAGCTCTCCACCCCAATTCCCTCTGCTTTGTCCACCCCAGTTCCCTCAGCTCTCCACCCCAATTCCCTCTGCTTTGTCCACTCCAGTTCCCTCAGCTCAACACCCCAGTTCCCTCAGTTCTCCACCCCAATTCCCTCTGCTCTCCACTCCAATCCCCTCTCCTTTGTCCACCCCAATTCCCTCTCCTTTGTCCACCCCAGTTCCCTCAGCTCTGCCCCCCCCTTCTCTCTGCCCTCCCNCCCCTCTCCTTTGCCCACCCCAGTTCCCTCTCCTTTGTCCACCCCAATCCCCTCTCCTTTGCCCACCCCAGTTCCCTCTCCTTTGTCCACCCCAATCCCCTCTCCTTTGCCCACCCCAGTTCCCTCTCCTTTGTCCACCCCAATCCCCTCTCCTTTGCCCACCCCAGTTCCCTCTCCTTTGTCCACCCCAATCCCCTCTCCTTTGCCCACCCCAGTTCCCTCTCCTTTGTCCACCCCAATCCCCTCTCCTTTGCCCACCCCAGTTCCCTCTCCTTTGTCCACCCCAATCCCCTCTCCTTTGCCCACCCCAGTTCCCTCTCCTTTGTCCACCCCAATCCCCTCTCCTTTGCCCACCCCAGTTCCCTCTCCTTTGTCCACCCCAATCCCCTCTCCTTTGCCCACCCCAGTTCCCTCTCCTTTGTCCACCCCAATCCCCTCTCCTTTGCCCACCCCAGTTCCCTCTCCTTTGTCCACCCCAATCCCCTCTCCTTTGCCCACCCCAGTTCCCTCTCCTTTGTCCACCCCAATCCCCTCTCCTTTGCCCACCCCAGTTCCCTCTCCTTTGTCCACCCCAATCCCCTCTCCTTTGCCCACCCCAGTTCCCTCAGCTCCCCACGCCTGTTCGCCCTGCTTTGCCCCTTTGCCTGTGCCCGGGGGTTCCGTGGGAGCCCAGGCTCTGCTGCTGTGTCCCCGCAGGGCTCAGCGTGTTCCCGGGCTCGGTGGGGCTCTTGGGGCGCCGGGGGCCCCGCTCCAAGCAGCCCTTCATGGTGACCTTTTTCCGGGCGAGCGCCGGCCCTGCCCGTGTCCCCCGAGCGGCCAAAGCCCCGCGGAGGCGACAGCCCAAGAAGAGCAACGACCTCCCCCACCCCAACAAGCTCCCGGGAATTTTTGGTAAGGGCTTTTCCCCGTGGGAAACACCAGGCCCTGGTGCTGCCGTGGGGGACCCGCTGCCGGCGCCTTGACCTGCTGGGAGTCCCAGTTTGGGGAAGCAGAGGGAAGGGCTCTGGGTTTTCAGGATGGGGTTGTTTGAAGTTTGGGAGATGCAGAGGGTTTGGGTTGGTTGGCCTCGAGGAAATGGTGTTTCAGGAGTTTGTGAGGATTTCTGAATATTGGAATTTTTGCCCTATTGCCCTTGGCTTTTGAAGCCACCCTGGGAAGGTGTCACAGCCCCAGGAAGCTGCTCAGGCAGGAGGGGAGTGGGAAGCTTCAGCTCTCCTGAACCCACTGAGTTTGGAAAACCCTCCAAGTCATCTCCTCTGTGAGCAAAGCCGGGATTTAGCCCTGCCAAGGGCTATGGGAGTATCAAATTATAGGCCCATCTGAAGCTTCTTTTCCCTTTGAGCAACAACAGAGGCTCCTCTCCTTTGGGTCTCCTGGACTAACCCCGGTCACTTGGGCCATATCCCACCGTGGGGGGGTGGCTGCAGCAGGGGTGGGCGGGGGGTGCCAGGGCTGTGGCTCCCTGTTCCCTTCTCCCACAGATGATGTCCACGCCGCGGACAGGCGGCAGGTCTGCCGGCGCCACGAGCTCTACGTCAGCTTTCAGGACCTCGGCTGGCTGGTACTTGTCTAGTAAATGCCCAAACCCCCCCGAGTCATCCCATTCCCCCGCCCTGGCATCCCTCCCAGCCTGGATTCTCCTGCCCACGAAGCCATCCCGGGAGCTGGGAAGGCAAACATGAACTGCCACAACCCCAAAGCCCATTGCTGACCTGGAGCAACTCATGGCTCAGTCTGAAAAATCAAAATAAACCCTGGCTGCTGGCACGGCCACGCTGGGAGGAGGTGGTTGGGTTGTTTGTGCAGGTGGGGAAGGGAGGGAGGGAGGAAGGGAGGGGCACAGAAAGGTGAAGCCCTTGACATAACCCCATTTTTTTGCAGGACTGGGTGATTGCTCCGCAGGGATACTCAGCCTACTACTGTGAGGGGGAGTGTGCCTTCCCCCTGGACTCCTGCATGAACGCCACCAACCACGCCATCCTGCAGTCCCTGGTCAGTGCAACCCAAAAGGACAGCCCTGGGGGGACACTGAGGGTCCTGGGGAACAGCAGGAGCCTGGAGGGCCCTGGGGGAGAATCGGGCTTTGGGATGAGCCATGGCTGGGTCAGAGGGTGTTCAGGTCAGAGGGTGGAGCTCAACTCCTGGTCCAAATAAAGCATCAGTGGGTGCACACACATCTGGATGGGTGTACGTACATCTGGATGGGTGCTCACACGTCTGGATGGATACTTGCACATCTGGATGGGTGTGTGCACACCTGGATGGTGCTCACACATCTGGATGGGTGCTCACAGTCTGGTCCCCACCCCAGGATCACGGGAGGTTCTGAGATGGCATTTCAAGGCATTCATGGAGCAACAAGGGTGAGGGCACACAGGTGACCAGCCCTGCCCGTCAGCCTGAGCTGGAAGGGGACAGCATTTGGGAATTCCAGAGCTCCTCCATCTCTTGATTTTCCCGACTGATGTGATCCTTCTCCCATTCAACAGCAGCTGGGACAAAACAGATGATTTCTGACAGATTAATGCCCCCTCCTCCCCTGGCAGGAGGCTCGGGAGGGGGACAGGCCCCGGGCTCTCCAGGCCCCCCATTCCTCCCTGGGAAGGTTCCGTGCTCTCTGTGCATCCTCCTCGCCAGCCGTGCCCGAGGGTTTATCCCCAGCCCCGGAAAGCACCAAACGTCAGGCTCAGCATATTCTGAGCAGGGAAGCTTTAATGCCCCTTTTTTCCCAAACCCACCCCGCATCCCAGGCAGCGCTTTAATTTCTGGAATTTCCTGCCCTGTGAGTGCTGGGTTTCCCAATGGCAGAGCCACACCAGCTCCAGCGCTCGCTCTTAATTACAGGGAGCGCCGAGCCCTCGGCCCAGCCTTTGAAGGTGTCGCCTGGCGGGGTTTAATTTGGACATTAACGAAGCTCCCGGGGCTTGGGAACAGCCCTTCCCCTCTGCACCCAGCCAGGGCCCCCAAAGCCAACGCTGTGCCCAAAAGGGAGCGCAGGGGCAGGATGTGAATCACCTGGATCCGGCCCTTCTGGGAAGCGCCAGGGCAAAGGCGGCCGTGGAGCTGTGCCAGCCCCAGCCTGGGCTGCAAACAGCAGGCTTGGACAGCCAAAATCCCACACTTCCGAGCTGGGAGAGCTGGGCTGGCCCTGCCAGAAAGGAATCGCACGTGTCGGGGAGGCACAGAGGGCTCCGGGTGTCCAGCTGGGGCCAGGCAGCAAAATCCTGGGGGGAGGCACGTCCTGAGCAGGGGATGGAGGAGCTGAAGGGGAGTTGTGAGCAGAGAGGTGCTGAGTATTTAGGATTTTAGTGGAAGATGTTAAATCTGGGGGGGAGAATCTCTGTTGCAGCACCCGCTGCCCACACCAGGGTTTGACCTGCACTGCCCCGACTTGTTTTCTTTTTTTACTCATCTGTCTATTTTTGTGAGAAAAGGGCCCTGAAATCCCAAATTAACGAGGGGGCTGCCTGGCCCACGCAGTGCCACGAGCCCCGCTCCAACATAAACTGCAGCTGGGACTGCCCAGAGTTCAGGATAAATATTTTTGCAAAAAGCTGGAAATAATCTCCCCATTCACCCAGGATTTCTGCAGTTAGGGGTTGGTTTGATGCTTGTTCTTTCACCTGGAGCCACATTTGCTGGCACTGACAGGCTGCCCCCGCCCCCAGGTCCACCTGATGAAACCTGAGGCCGTGCCCAAGGCGTGCTGTGCCCCCACCAAGCTCAGTGCCACCTCTGTCCTCTACTACGACAGCAACAACAACGTCATCCTCAAGAAGCATCGCAACATGGTGGTGAAATCGTGTGGCTGCCACTGATGGACAGGTCCCATCTCCATCCCTGAGCATCCCATCCCAACCCCATCCCATCCCCATTCCTCAATGCCCCATCCCATCCCATCCCATCCCCACCAGAGCAATGTGACACTGGGTTTGTGCAGAATGTGTGGAAGAGGAGTTTCATGGGCTGCATCAGGGCAAAGTCCATTAATAATAATAATTAATCAAAATAAACCCCTCTCACTGCTTTCTATAAGTGGATGTAAATAATATAAAACTTCTATTCTCTTACCCTGCTTAACGAGATGCATGGATGTATACAAACATATATATATGTAGGAAAGAGAGGGTTTGTGGCTGGTTCTGTCTGTTTTCTTTGTGGCTGATGTGTTTTTCCCCTCGTGCTGCTGCAGTCTCTGGTGGAGGCAGTTTGGGCTCAAGGGTAATTAGGACAAGGGAGGCAGCATCCCAGTTGCTCTGGGACTGAGCTGTTTCTAGCTGTGTATTTCTAACTAACCCGCCTCTACCCAGCGCTTTTAATTCCCTTAATGAAAATATCATCAGCCAATTAAGTAGCTGGCTGACTAACCCACTCCTGTTTACCTAAAGTTCACCAAACTCAGCCAGCTGGAAAAAAAATAAAATATCCATATTGAGCTACAACACTGTTATAAAATAAATGCCTAGTTTGGAAAGTAAACATGGAGTTTCTCTTGCTCTTTGTTTTTTAATGTCACAGCACAACAGTGCTCTGTTTGGAGGACATTTCGCAATGAAAAAACACTCAGAATCGGCTAAAATTGTACCTATTTGCTTGAAAATGAGCCCTGGTGTGAGTTTTAGGTCAGGCTGTGCTCGCCCGTGGATGCTTCCCGTGGGCTCCTAACAGGGCTGCGTCCACCCTGGGCAGCTTTCCTGGGACATTGGTACAATTAAATTATTTATTTGCTCTGATTTTAAAAGGAAAAGGTCTGTCCTGGTTCTCAGCTCAGATACCCAGGGAACCTTGTGTCACTAAACAATGAAACTGGCATAGCCAGGAAAAAAATCCCAACAAACCCACCAAAATAAGATCTGCTCCCTGTCAATGCCCAGCTTCCCAAGAAAAGGCCTTGCTTCTTTGGTATCTAATTCCACATGAAATCCAGCTCGGGATGTGATCACAGCTCTGTGTCATGTGGTGCTGAGAAAACTCCCAGGACTCCCATCCCTTTGGGCTCTCCGTGGTTCAGGTCTTGCTGAAGGTGCCTGCAAGGGCTATCTCCAAAAATTTGATATTTAAACAACAAAAAGAAGGGAGCAAGGAAGGGAAAAGCTGAGCTGGTTTGTCTGTTTGTCAGGAATCATGTCTGAGTGCCTTTATCTTAACTTGTTCCAGTTTTAGGGCAATGCACAACCCCAAAACACTGTGGAAAACCAGCAAGTGAATAAAAGCAACCCAGTGTTTCTCATGGAAAAGCAACACTCTCAGCCTGGCAAACCCAGGAATCCCCAAAGACAAAAGCGTCTCCAAAGATCCCCATCCCCTTATCTGGCCCTCCTTTCTGTCCCTCCTGCCAATACCTGCACATGCTCAAACCCACACTCGCCTTCCCGCCCAGTGCCCTAATCCCATAGGAAACCCCAAATCCATCACTTCCCACCCCTGTGGTCACCTTTATGGTGCACAGCCAGAGCTACCCACCACAGGAACTATAAATCCAAGTGACTGTCCTGCTCTTCAAACCAGAGCTTGGAAATTAAACCCCTTCCTGCAGCCTCATCACTTTGGGGTTTTTACCTTCATCACCCACAGGGCTCCTTCCTTTCCTGTCCATGTCCTCCTGCTTACACATCCCAGTGAACGCCCTCACTCTGGGATGGGGATGGAGCTGGACCAGGCTGGCTTCCCTGCAGGGACCTGCCTCCCTCTGCTGATGGAAAAGGACACTACAAAGGCAGGGATGTGCCAAAAACACCGCCATGAGATCCTGCTGGGGAATAAGCATGAGAGATTTGGCTCAGCTCTTTCACTGGCACAGGGTCCCTGGAGCCAGGATTTAGGTACGGGATTAATAAAGACAAGGGGGGAAAAAAAAAAAGGAAAAAAAATTTTTTTGCTCAAAACCAAAGGCCAGAGAGAATTCTCTCATCAGAGAGAAAGAATTCAACAGCCAGGCTCTCAGTATTTTTAAAACTAGGTTTTATTTTTACCAAACATAAAGTCTTTCTGGTGCATGGCAGCAGGACCAGCCCTGCCCTGCTGGGGCAGCATGGGCTGGGAAGTGATTTATCCCAGCAGGGTCAGACCCACAGCACTGCCCACTGGCACCTCCACTCCGGGCTCTGCAGGGCCATTTCAGGGCACTGCTGGGGTGTCCCCAGGGTGTCCCCTCCCTGCCTGTTCCCTGTCCCTTCTGGCCGGGCTCCCATCCAGCCCCTCCCAGGCCCGAGCTCACGGGCACTCCCCGCAGTCCGAGATGATCACCTTCTGCTTCGGCTTCCCATCTTTGGTGCCCTGAGCCTTGGAGGAAAGAGCAGCAGGAATGAAAGGCAGCGAGTCACAGGGCAGGAGGGGGTCAGCCCTGCCCTGGCCACCCTCTGCCAGCCTGCACCCACCTCGATGTCCCGCACCACGTCCATGCCCTCCGTCACCTCCCCGAACACCACGTGCTTCCCGTCCAGCCAGTCGGTTTTATCACAGGTGATGAAGAACTGGGAGCCGTTGGTGTTGGGGCCGGAGTTCGCCATCGACACCATCCCTGGGATCAAAGAGTGCAGTGTTATGGGATTCCAGCACACAAAGCTGCTGCCTTGAGCCAGACCCACTCCAGCCAAATGCTGCTGGATTAAGGACAGCCCCTGAATACCAAAATCCACAGAAACTACTGGAAACCAGTTATGTTGAGAAACACCTGCAAAAATGGAAGACGGAAAGGGGTAGAGGCTGCCAAGCTATTTTTAGCTGTAGTAACAGCAAAGATGTTTGTACAAAGATAAACCTGCTTGTTTGTTCCTGCTTTTCACAGTCACGCTGTGACATTACTCATTTAAAATCAAACAGGAAAGCAGGTTTGAAATTAATTTTTCTTTATGTAATACTGGAAAATAACTGTGTGGATGGAGAGGGAATGATGCATTTCTGCCTGGGGATACACAAGGGGCTTGACCAGGGCAGACCACACTGTGGCAGAAACATCTGGCCAATGCAGATCATGGTCTAAGCTGAATGGCCCAGATGGGGCCACTAGATGATACTGAACAATTTTCTCTCCAGTCCCTGGCTGGAGATGGGCTCTACCTGGCCCTGTGTGTTTGAGAATGAAGTTTTCATCATCAAACTTCTTCCCGTAGATGGATTTGCCCCCGGTGCCGTTGTGGTTGGTGAAGTCGCCGGCCTGGCACATGAACTGGGGGATGACACGGTGGAAGCTGCTCCCTTTGAAGCCAAATCCTTTCTCGTGGGTGCAGAGGCAGCGGAAATTCTCTGTATGGGGGCAAAGGGGAGAGAGGTGAGAGCTGTGACACCCTGGCAGCCCCCGGGGCAGGGGGGCTGAGCCCCCTCCCCACCTGCAGTCATGGGCACCACGTCCGAGCGCAGGAGGATCCGCAGCCGCCCCGCCGGTTTGTTTCCAATCTTGATGTCCATGTAAACCTGAGGGTTCACCCGGGATTTCTTGGCAGGAGGCTCATCCTGGGCAGGAAAAGAAACACAGTCAAGTTCTGACGACATTCCTCTGTTCTGCCAAGAGAGGGTCAGTCTCACACTCTCAGCCTTTGGGATATCTGGGATATCAGATGGCTCTGATTGTTTTTCCAACCTCTTGCACCTCTGGCTTGGGGGCCTCTGTTTCTCCCTCCTCCTTGTTCTCCTCCAAAGTCTTCCCTGAAAACTTCTTCAGCCACTCATCATCAGACCAGACTGGGACAGAAAAAGGAAAGGTCAGAGCACAGGAATTGATCCAAAGCTTGTGACTTGAGCTGAGCTTGTGCACAAAGCTCTGAACATCCACAGGGATGTTCTCCCCTCCCAGGCACCAACTCACCAGGCCTGGACGACCCCTCCTTGATTCGCATGGGTTTGGCCAAGTTCACACGGATGGTCCTGCCGAAGAGCTCAGACTCGTTCTGCAGAGGGCAAAAAAGCACAACAAAGCCCACCCAAAGGTAGAAAACCACCGTGCCCCCCAAAATCCCCGCGGAGGTCAGAGGAGGACAGAGCTTGTGTTCCCTCTGCAGCCCACAGGGCAGCACAGCCACAGGTCTCTGTGGTGAGCAGGAACAGGGTCCATACCATGTTGTCAATTGCTGCCGCTGCATCCTGCCAAAAAATCAAAACAAAACAATTATTACCCTGTCTTCTCTTCTTTCAAAAGCAAAGTTCAGCACAGAAGTGCCCCAGCACTTCATCATAAAAAAACCTGCTAGATTTTCCTAAAATTCATCCAGCCCAAGGCTGTACAGACCAACAGATCTTCCAAGAGCTGTATCCAAACTATGAGCTGGGTCCCATGTTCCAACAACCCAGTAAACCTATTTTATTTAAGGTGCTTTACTGCTGACACCAGCACTTATGCAGTGCTGCGACAGGTGACTCCCACCTCCTTCCAGGGGCCGCCTCCGAGGGGAAGAGGATCCATCCCAAAACCCCAGGGGAGGAAAAGCCCCGAGTATTTACCCCCTCCCTCCTCACCTCCGCCAGCTCGAACTCCACGAAGGCGAATCCCCGGTGCTTTTCTGGAGGGAGAGAAGCGCGGCGGCTCAGCGGCGGCAGGGACCCGGGGGTCGCGCAGCGATGGGGGCCCCGCAGCATCCCATGCCATCGCCGCGAACCCCCCGCCGTGCCCCGGGAGCGCACCCGTCTCGTAGTCCAGCGGGATCTGGATGTCGGTGATGTCTCCGAAGGGGATGAAGGCGGCGTGCAGCACCTTCTCGTCCACCTCCTCGGCCAGCCCGCCTGCGGGGCGGGCACTGGTCAGTGGTCAGCGGGCAATGGTCAGCGGGCAGCGGTGACCCCCCCGGCCCCGCCACTCACCCACGTACAGCACCCGCTTGGTGGCCGCCATGGCGCCCCGGTGACCCCGGAAGGGAAGGGGCCGGCCCCGGAAGGGCGGCATCGCCCCGCCCCGCCCCGGCGGGCAGGGCTCGCAGCGGCGCTGGGAGCCAGCGCGGGGTTCCTCGGCGAAAGCGCAGCCCCCCAGGGGCATAAAATAGAACCGGAACCAGCAAACACCCCCCCCGGAAAAACCAGGAATACACACTGAGAACGGCAGAGCTTTGCCTTAACAGCAGAGAACGAAAAGGAAGCCCATCCCTTGTACCCATCACCTCCCAAACCCTTCTCTTACATCACTGCTTACTGACATCACCCTTTCACACACTGCCGGGGGTACAATTTTAACACAGCTGCCTCCAAACACTCATGCAGAATGAACGGAGTAACCCAAATTTAATGCACCCACTCTGTGACAACCGCCCATCATAGTTTAATTTCACAAAGCCATACCATGTTCGTTTATCAGAGAGAAATGATGACAAACACAGTGCAAGTTTATTCCTTTATTGATAAATGTTTCCCAAACTCTCCAAACTGGATCGTTCAATTAAACACAAACCCACAAAAATACTTCCAGCCTAAAATCCTCAACGTCCTCCTTAGAAGACACAAGGGGTAACTCTGCTCTGACAAAGGAAAAGCTTGCAACCCCCACTCTGGTTTTGGAAACCTCGCGCTTCAGAGATGGCTTTTTAAATAAGATTAATCTTAAAGATTAACTTACAAAATGCAATAGAACTATGTGATATGACGCAGGGCATTGAGATCTGCAGGACAGTGAAGGATCTTCAAACACCTTGAGCTGATGTCTAGGAAGGGGCTATTTGGCTTCTTTGTATCCTAGAGGAAAACAGGGAGACAAGTCACTTACATGCAGCATCCCTGCTCCAGGCTGGGGAACATTCCAGAATTACAAATCATACAGGCTGCAATATAATGTGGAAGATACAGAGAAGCTGTTCACAGTTGTCAGATGATCAGGAATGATCATCATCATCCACAAGAAACTCAAATTATTTACTAAACCAGCCAGTGACCTGAGCCGCTGAGAAATACATGGATGAAAATAAGAATCCTGATCATTCTTAACCAGCTTGAGTTCTGACATCCAACCACAACAGCTTCACAAAAAGCACTGGAGCTGTCAATGCCCGACAATCCATGGGAAAATGGGTCATCAAAAGCAAGAGTGGGCATTCCAAGAATAAAAAACCTTATTTTCGAAGTTAAACAAGAGCCAGTTCCAAACACAGGAGACACCATCAGTGTGAACAAATCTGTGCAGTGAAATGACATTCCCAATGACATCACTTTAACAGATATTGAAGGTAGATGGTTTTCACAATAAGGAATGGGCATTAACAGCCCGTTTAGCCTCAAAATCACTAGAGCACCTTGTGTCTCTCCCATTTCCCAGATTAGCAGTTCCACAGGACTCATCCCAAACTATTAGCCTTTCCTTGGCATGGAACACTTCAGGGACTTACACATCTTTCTAAAGCTTAATTAAAATAAGGTATGTGAAGAATATTTAAGTTTTACGTAAGGATTCTGTTGGGAGAAACTACATTAGGAGTTTTTTGTTTGTTTATGAAGGGTGAACTGAAATCAGACACAAGTGCTGGATGTGGACCTGCATGGGGCCTCCAGACTGGGTTGGTCACTAACACTGATGTTTTATTTACTGGTTCTGGAAGCTTCTAAGCGAAGCTGAGGACCGAGACACTCACCAGTCATCCTGGTTCAAGAGGTAGCAGCAACCACACCCACCTTCTGGGCAGCTTCTTTCTTAGCTTGGTGAGCCTGCAACACAGCCACGGCCTCCTCCACCTCGAGGAGACAAACCCAGTGAGAGCTTCTCCCCCAGAGCCCCCCAGAGCTGCCCCCCAAAAAGGAACACACCATTTACCTTTGACCGGAGCGACTCTGGAGACTCCAGCATGTGCAGCAGCTCCGAGTTGTCAATCTCTAGCAGCATTCCTGTGATCTTTCCAGCAAGGCTGGGGTGCATAGCTTGGATCAGAGGGAACAAACGCTCTCCTGAGGGGAAAAGGAGTTCGGGTGAGTCATTTTTGAGACTTGAGGGGATTTCCAAAAGCAAAGTAATCTGGGAGCACTGGAGTTTCACTTACCCAGCATCTGTTTCTGCTCCTGGGGAGGGGCAGCGGCCAGCATAGAGGCCGTCAGTGGCTCCTGGCCCTGCACATGCACTGCAGGCTGAGGTGCCTACAGAGGACAAGACATGAGGTTTCTGAGAAAGGTCATAGGCTGATTGCTTCATATTTAGAAAACACTATGATACTCGCTCTTAAAACACAATCTTCACCAAGCCCACAGCAGACTTAAGTCCTAGAAGTAAGGTGCCCTTGGTTCATAAACATGCTCCCTGCAAGTCCTGAGCTAAAAACCCCAAAATGTCACACATAGGCACTGTAAATATCTTACAAAAACTGGATCAAACATTGTGAGACATTGAGAAAGAGGAACACCCACATCACCCTTTACTGCAACACAGAGGTTTGTGGGAGAAGCAAACTGTGCTTTCAATGATACCCTGGTAAGGACTTAGCAAAGAGAAGAGAGAATAAATGGTTGCAAAATGGGAACAAAGGACCAATAAATATATCCTCACAGCAAATCTGGGTACAAAAGGGCTCGGAAGCAGAAGACAGATAAACCAATCAGGGTGCCCCTGGCAAGGGCACAACTGCCAGGTTTTTAAATTCCAAATTATGCCTGTCTGGGTTACAAAAGTAGCTTGAAGTTTCTATAAAACCACTTCAGTTGCATGTGAAAAACCTGATGCCTGAAGTAACTGCAGAGACTTCCCAGCCCAACCCCTGTGTTACCTGCAGAGGTTGAACGCCTGGGTGTGGGCTGCGGACACTTGAGGCGTATTTGTAAGGAGGGACAGCTCTGGGAGCAGGAGCAGCTACAGGTGGACGGGGAGCCAAATTCTGTGCTGCTGTGCCAACACCTGCAAAGGAAGGAGGACAGGATGACCAACACCTACAGCAACATGCAAGCAAGCTGGGATGTCTGGTATTAACTGCTGAATTCAAACCATGCTCTGCACAGTAATAATCCTTGAGAAACAAGTTTTCAAAGTTCAACTTGCTACTTTATTAGTGCACTGTTCTCTCTAGAACTAATCCATAGATTCCACATCTCGTTTTTTTGGCTATTCACTAAATAAAATGAATTTGAATGCTCTACTCTCAAAGCAAAATCCATAACCTATGGAGACTTTTGTTGTTTTTTGAGCGCTAAGTGTTGCAGAGGTGTAGAGATGAGTCCCAAACCAGTGGAAAACAACCCATCTGGATTTCCACTGCTGTGCTGCAGCACCAGCTGTCCCCAGACCTGCACTGCACAGCGAGGCACAGGAAAGAGTCAGGTGCTGGCTCTGCCCCTTGTTCCTGGGGACCTTTGGTTACCCCATCTCTGGAAGCAGAAGTCAAGGCTCCATAGCATCCTCCTCTTCCCTGCAGGACAAGGGGAATGGCCTGGGAGCAGAGCCCTTACCAACTCTCTGGGCAGCAGCTGGGAGGCCACGGGAGGCCGGAGCATTGGCAGGGGCCAGATGGCGCAGGGCTGGCCGCGGTCCCGACTGGCGCATGGCATTTGGCATTCCCTGGAAGCCTAATGGAAGAAACGAGGGGAAATCCTCAAAACAGAACCAAGTGACAAGTCAGAACAGTCAGCCTACAGGTGTTGTGCATGGAAAGGAAAGCATGGATTGTTGCTGTTGGGAAGTAGAGCCACCAAAGGGTTGTACAACCCAAACAGCCTCTTGCACGCTCACCTTGAGGTCTTCCTCCTTGCTGCCAGCGTGGGTTGGGTCTCATCTGTGTCATCTGGTTTGGTGCATAGTAAGTGGGTCTGCTCTGAGCCTGAAGAAAGATCAGACAAGCTCAGAGGCAACATCTAAGTGAATCATATTGTTTACAACATGTTTTGGCAGTCGTTGCCAGGACTCAACACTCAAGTCAGATTAAGAGAACAGGCAGCTGGCAAGTCCCAGAATTAACCCCACTGACTGCACCCCTCATTAGGAGTTATTTGCTTACAGAGGCTCAAGGAGATTAATGCAGCTGAACCAAGAAACTTCTAAGACAGGTTAAAGAACCCACACTGGCTCAGCTCACCTGGGGCACAGCAGGCATGAAATACCCGCCAGCAGCAGGCTGGAACTGGTTAATGATTGTGTTGGCAGGCAAGGCTCTCATGCCAGCGATGCGCTGCATGTACTGGTTCGTTAGATGGGCCTTTCTCTCCTCTTTCCTTTGTGCCAGGGCAACATACAACGGCTTGGAGCCCACAATCCGCCCGTTCATCTCTGTCACAGCTTTCGTAGCTTCCTCTGGAGAGGAAAAGCAGACAAAGCCAAACCCTTTGCTCCGTCCATCTTCCAGCATCACCTGCAGTAAAGATCAATTGCTAGTGGAGTACCAGCACCACAACGTAGCCTATGAATCCCTATTTTTTACATTTCAGGCAGGTAGGAGGTAACTGTTGCAGAGGTGTAGAGACAGGTACTCAGTGAGGAGTCACCTGTCTGGATTTGCTCTGCGTTGCTGTCAGCACCATGTGTCCCCAGGCCCACACTGAGCAGTAAGGAATGGGAAAGATTTGGTGCAGTTCTAAATGCCATTTCCTAACCACTGTGACTCACTTAAGCAAGCTTGCCACTTCCTGCCTCCTCTTTCAATAAGGGAATGAAGTTTCCAGTAAAATCCCATCAAGATCCAAAGAAATCTGCTTATTTACTAGTCCAGCTGTTTTCAGAACCAAATGACCAGAGGATAAGAACTGCCCATTAATTCCACATCAGGCACCAGATCCTTCTTCAGACTTTAAAATTCAAAGATCCTCAAACCCGACAATACCTTGGCACTCGTTATTGACCCAAAAGGTGAGAACTCCTTCCTCAGTTTTTCATCATCTATAGTGTCATCTAGGTTTTTAATGTATAGGTTAACACCCTGGAAGGGAGAGAACAGTAAGACATTCATAATGTTAAAGAAAACCTTAGGTGCATCAACAGTTACCCATCTGCCAGAGCTGTATTTTATCTGAAGACTCTTAATTTAGCATCCTGTTCCTTTCATACCACCCAAAGCTGAAGGTGTGATAAATGTTGCAAAAGCGTAGAGACAAGTCCCACTGCGGTGAAAGGGAGCTTGTCTGGATTTCCTCTGCTTTCCTGTTGCATCATGTGTCCCCAGTCCAGCACTGCACCTCAAGCAGTGGGGAAGTTGCAGACGCGACCTCTGGCATGACCCAGTTCTGCCATATATTAGAGACAGCAGTGTAGGGTGATGCTGTCTCTTCCCATCCCTCTCTAGGTATCCCCATTTGACAGTCAAGACTGCATGCCTGTTTTCTCACTTCCTCCTAAACGCTTTCACTGTCAAAACTATAGACCCTTTGGCACCAAATTCCACAGAGATCCCTTGAAGTTTTAACTCCCAGCATCTTTCACAGGACAGTGACTACTCTGTCAATTCCTTCTGAGTCCCACAACAGGGTGAAAATGGTGCTTAAAATCAGAAAAGGAACAGACGGATCACCTGGTACCGGCTGAGTCTCTCCTGTTTTAGCTGTTCAAACCTCCGTTTCAGCTCTGCCTGCCGCTCGGCCTTCTTCTGTGCTCGGCCCACAAACAGCATTTTCCCATTGATATCCTTCCCGTTCATTTCTTCCACTGCCTGCACAGAGTGTTCAAGAGGGAACTGTCAGCTGCTGAAGCAAGACAGTACCTGATCCTGTTAGGAACAGGACTGCCCAAAGCTCACGTTGTATCCCTGCCTGTTAGTCAATAAATCAAAGTTTGCACGTTACCTTTGCACTGTTTCTGTGTGACCACAAACTACTTAAAGGCAAACTGAAGTTATCAGGACAGATCATGCTGACACAACACCGTTGCAAATTTATCCCCACCCCTTCTTGAAATTAAGACTAAATTTTAACAAGCCCACTGTTTAGAGAAGATCATTTTAAAGTAATGTTCTCACTCTAGAAACTTTGCTCCTCCTTAAGCCCTGCACTGTAGCATTTCTCCAGCAATTAACATTCTGGATTATACCACTGCACTCTGTGGATCTAGGAAACTGGAGAAATGCCAAGTCACCCTTGAAAGCCAAGCTAGTAAGGTGCAAAAGGTTTCTAAGTTCCCACATCTAGAAACAGTTACACCTGAGGCAGAATCTTCCTCCTTTTCAGAAACAGGCTCCCATGACAAACCAATTTTTGCCTCTCTGAAGACACCCAAACAACAAAAATTGGTCCTACCTTGTTAGCTTCTTCATGCTTTTCAAAGCTTACAAAGCCAAAGCCTTTGGATTTTCCAGTGGGGTCTGTCATCACTTTAACACTCAGTGTTTTACCTGTTACCAAGGGACAGGATTAGTAAAATGCCATAAATCTATTTCAAGAACATTAAACTCCATAAAATAACCCCAGCCCTCAGCCTCTGCCTCCTGTCCAACATTTGGCACAATGACTCCCACACTTCAGCCTCAAAGTGACCCAGGTAGAACTACACAGATGGTAGCAGCACTCAAACTAACACAGTTTATGAAATTAAAAGTATTTACCATATTTGCCAAAGAGCTCCTTTAGTCTTTCATCATCCATGTCATCCCCGAAGTTTTTAATATAAACATTGGTGAATTCCTTTGCCTTGGCTCCCAACTCAGCCTCCCGCTCCTTACGAGACTTGAATCTCCCAACAAATCTGTAAGAAAGAATGAAAATCCCAATAAATAGGTTGTTTTTAAGAGTGGAAAAGCAATATGTGACTTGTGGTGAGGCAAAAAGAATGAGTGTGTAGTAGGAACTGGGAATGGGAACAAGAAAGGGTGACAGCAGAGGACAACAAACAGGCCACAGACCAACCAGAAAAATCACCTGTCCTATGGTCAGCCAAGGACACCCACCCAGTTCTGCAGCGGAGTCCTGTCCACAGAACCCACCCCTCCCACTAGCAGAGAGTGGCAAATCAAGGCTTGGTCAGGGAAACCCACCAGTCCTGGAATGGAGGGGTAGCAGGCCATGGCTTGGGCAGGGTCACTCACCAGCCCTGGAGTGGAGAGGTAGCAGGCCAAGGCTTGGGCCAGGAGAACCAGTGCCTTGTGTGTCCCTGTTAATACCGAGATGCCTCCCGGAGCATGTGAGCGCTGCTGCTGCCGGCTGTGACACTCACACTTTGCGGTCGTTGAGCAGCATGCCGTTCATCTTCTCGATGGCTCTATCTGCAGCATCCTGGGTCTCAAAGTGCACAAAAGCGTAGCCCTTAGAGCCATTCTCATCACACACCACCTGCACACATGGAGGGAAAACAAAACATCAGCTCTCGGAATGTGCTGCCTCCTCTGACACGCTCACAGGAAAAGATCTTACTGCCAAGGTCAGCATGACAAAGACATCGTCTGTGCTTCGGACTTCATGAGCAGATCTGACATAACTTCAGTAATCCCTGAGCTTTTGGCCAACTCTGCCTTTCAGACTCTGCTCCTCACCTGGTGAAAGGTGTCCCTTTCACTTCCTATGCTCTCTGACCCCATTCCCATCACAGCAAATTGGGCAAAGTTAACCACATCTCACCTTGCAGGACAAAATGTTTCCAAACGCTGAGAATGTGTCATAAAGTGCCTTGTTATCAATGGATTTGTCCAGATTCTTAATGAAGACATTCCCAACCCCTGACTTCCTCAAGGAAGGGTCCCTCTGAGACCACATGATGCGAATGGGCTTTCCTTTGATCACATCAAAATTCATGGTATCTAGAGCTCGCTCAGCTGCAAGAGAAGCAGATTTCTGTGGTTGGTTAAAGGTTTCCATCAGGAAGATGATAATTTTCTCTGAATTTCACCCTGCTCATAGAGACATTTGGGGTATTATCACGGGTGACTAATGACTTTTAACTCAATGTTTCAAAGGAGATCTTGCAGCACAGTCACTAGACATATTACATATAGAAAAGGTTTCACACACTATTTAAATTTACATTATAGCAATATTTTAACCAGCCCAGTAAAACGGATGTCAAAGTGCCAGGGGTCTATTAGCTATATTCTTAATTATTATAAAGGCAAATTGCTCCATCAAAAAGAGGAAAGGAAATTCAACAAACTCTGTTAAAAAGGGATGTGAAAAAAGTGACTGTTTTGCTTTTCATGAAACTCATCATATCTACCCGTACTCATTTCTATTCAGAGAAAAGGATCATCTCCCTGTCAGGTCAGGGAAAATGTGCATGAACACGTGGCTGGCTGGGAGGACAACATGAGTCAGCTTCTCTAACTTCTGTGGCCAAAAAATGATTCCCAAGTTGCTCAAGCTAAAGATGACAGCATGAGTTGAAAAACTTTGGGGAAAAATGTCCATATACCCAATCTGATTAAAGGGAAGTGTTTATCTGAACTCTCAAACCCCAGCACTGTCATTCTAACCTACAATGAAACCTCCCTCCATGATGCTATTTCTGCTGCCTACTGGTATATTAAAAGGATCATTACATACACACATCAGGATCTTGTTCATAAAATTGACATGCTTGGACTGTTCCAGGCCAGAAAACACTCCCAGCATGGAGTGAGCAGAGAAAAGGACTGTTAATTCCCAGCATGAAGCAGGGAAAGAGATGGAAAGACGTGCATTAAAATCAAGCAATAATAGCAGGGCAGAACCCAGGTTTCCAAATTTGTTTGACTCAGTTTTCCCAGGCCACCTTCACCCTGTAATACTTGCTGATTAGATTTTAGGGCAGAAAATTCAATCCAACCAGCTTCCTTCGTGTGCCTTGGCTCATACAGAGTAACTACTTAGCATGGCCCAAAAGCACCTATAGGAATACCAAAGCCTCCTGCATTCCTTTTCCTCTCCAACCACTGCATGGAAACTTCCCAGAATTTTTTCATGTGCTTTGAATTGTTTTCCACTGTTGTTGCTTTTTAAATTGAAGTGGGACCATCACTCTTTTCCCCAGTCTTTCACACATAAATCCAGCTGGAAATAAACTCTTCTGGACTTCATTCCTGAAGTAGTCAGGCTTGAAAAACAATAATAATTTAAGGATTCTATCAGCTCTGTTTAGTCAAAGGTGTTAAATGCATTTAACTACCATGCTAAAATGATTTCTCAGCTCCTCCTCCAAGTCCATGCAACCAAGGTTCTTCCTGTAGTCCATGTCTAGTAGGCAGCTCAGCAGCCAACCTGGTCCAGTTTGTCAAATTTGGCAGTGTTTATTTATAGCAGGCAGAGGTCCTGCAGAACTATGTGTTGGCAAGGACACAAACTGGTTGCATACACCATTTGCAGCAGAAACAGGCTCCTGCTGAAAGGTGACAAGCAGATGCAGCAGTGGCATGTAACCAGAGGGAACTGTGAAGGCTCTGCAGAGCCACTGAGATCCAGACTAGTCAGGGGCTTCCTCCCAGTCCTTTGAAGTTTCCTAAGCATATAATACTTAAGCACATACTATTGCACTGCTCTTTCCATAGGCTGCTACTGTTCCACTCTATTATTACACTCGGCTTGAAATTCAGACACTTGTTGAGAGCAGTGAAAGCCCTACATGAAATCCCTGAGGGAGGGAGGTGTCCATGCCCACAGGTGGAAATGTAACCCCATTCCACCAGGACCTCAGAAAACCTGTAAAGGAGATCTGTGAATGACTCACACTAAGCATATCTGATTCATTTCCTTAATCTGAGCAAACACCTTCTCATTTTCTTCTGTTTAAGCCACAAAGTTTCAGCTATTTCAGTTCCTGTATCTGTTCCTCTCCCACTGGTTCCTGTCATCCTTCCCACAGACTCAACTGCAACTCATATTGAACATTATACACACTCTTAACCCCTTTCAGGCTTCTTTTTCATTCCTTTTCCATGGCCTTTTGGATAGGGAAAGCACATGAACACTCACTGCAGTTTGCCTCAGGCCTCAAAGTAATTAACTTCCCTTACAGGCTCCCTGATGCAGAGCTAACACAATGCTGGAATTAGCGACTATGGTTGAGCAGCATGAGGACAGATAACCACACACATCAAGATTCACTCAGGAGAAACTCCACACAAGTTTTATTCTAAGAGCCAGCTGCTCTGCAAACCCTGGGGTTCTCACTCGGGTCACCAAACAAAAAAAGACTGACAACACGAGCACACAGCACAAATTAAACCATTTATTTTTAAAAAAGAGAGAGGGTGCACACAGGGCAGACTTTAAACCCTCAATCACCAAAACTACAACCAAAGGAAAGGATGCTGCAATGAAGCATTATGTCAACACCCACTCCTCCCTTTTAACTTCACACTTGCATTTACATTACACAGGTCTTCCTTCAAGGAAGATAAGAGTCAAAAAGTTTATCTATACTCTTCTACATCTCGCTTCTTTAGGCACACCTTATCTATTTCAAACTCTGAATTCCTTCTTGGCTTGGGAAATATTCTGTTTTCTCTACTTTCAGAACATAGCTCTGTAGCCCTATTACAGTTTCTCTGCTTCTTTACCTGAGTTGTCATGTCATGACTGCCAATGTTAGGAAACCCTGGAATGGAATCAAATTGTACAAAATGCAATTCAGGGCAATTCAGCTCTTCTTTCAAATCAAATGAGTTTGTTTGCTTTCCCTTCTTCACAGTCAGAATGAATAAATATCAACAACCACAGCTGAGCCTGAACTAGCCAGAACTTTGAAGTGTTTCCTTACTCTGCCTATCACAGTATGACAGACTCCGTATATCCAGCATTCCCCGGTTACTATAGCAAAGAACTGCAACCAAAAACAGCAGAGCTCATTTTCCCTAAAAAGAACCACTCTGCAGCAGATTGGCAGTTAAGACAAAGCATGCCCAGAAAGTAGCTCCTTCCTGAGTCAAGCATCACTCCACCACCTAACAAAGAAGTAAAGAAAAACACAAGCTCTGTCCCAGTTTGCACACAGGAACTCTGGAAGTGCAGAGCATACTCAGGATGCGACAGTGTGAGCTCCTCGTGGATCCTGTAATGGGGAAGAGCTCTGGCTACCTGACTTGCCCTATGCCCTTAAGGACAGAGTCCTATTCACCACATAAAAAGTTAAAATACTGTTTTCTTCAGATTTACCAAGCACTCATCCGCACAAAAGGTGCCAGGGAAATGTAAACTAACCCCTATCAACCTCTTTTAACACCTACAGCCACTTCAAACATAGACTGGGTCCACAAGAACTTCTCTAAAGGTTTGCAGAGCACAAAACTTCCTTATTAAGTGGTATGGTGTAGCACCTACTCTCACTCAAACCAAAGCAGATCCCTACAGTGCTACAGAACACTTCCCATGTTTTCACAGATCATGTGCAATGAAGCCCAAGTGCATTTCTGATTACGCATTCCTGGAAGAAACCACAGAACCTCATGCAGGCAGCGCTTTTGCACTGCCACCTTGAAAACATTCCCAATTTCTACATTTCACAATAAAAATTCTATTCTTTATATTCAAGTGTGTTTTGGAAGGTCTGCTTTATGTTCTGCTGCATTACACGTAGTACAGCAGCTGGGCTTTTTTATCTGTACAGAGTAACACATGCTGCAGTTTGCCGAGCAGAAGAAATCTGGAGCATTTCAGAGAACTTTTCATGAGGGCAGGAGTCTGACTGTTTCTCTGTCCCGATATTAACTCAATGACTAGGTTTAAATAATTTGACCTTCTACAACCAACTAGTAACAAGACACCGCTTACTTAGTTTAAGTATCACTTCAAGTGCAGGAGCTTCCTAAAATGTCTGCTGCCTCCCCAGGAGCCCAGAATGGTGCAACCTCCCTCTAAATTCCTGCCTATTTATTACCATAAAAGATTACCTTGAAATATATCGCAAAGCCACCTGTTTGTACAAAGTGCAGAAGTTTTCTGCTAAAGCAAGCACATGTGACCAGCCACTCCTCCCTCTTTACATCATCACTCCACGTGTTTAAACAACTTTTCTCTACCTTAAAAGAACTTTGTCTGTATTTCTGCACCCCATCTCCCTGGCATTTATCTAATCGGAGTTCTGAGTTCTTAGCTTTATTTCTGCTGCCTGTTTTTATTTCTTACGCTGCAAAATGAGATCCTAGCTCAGGAAAAGGTACATGAGCTGGGATAACTGCACCTTTGCTTTTTCAGCACACAAATGTACCGAGGTGGGTCTATCTGTAACAGGGACAGAGCAGGCAGGTTCATCAGAGCAGGACAGGCCCACATACAGGCTCTCAGGTTCTTTCCTCCTCACTGAGAAGTTTTTAAACACATAAATACACAGCTTAGTCTGCATAAAAAAACATTTCTGAGAGTTCCATGAAGGAGGAATCATGCAGTGGGGTGCAAGTCAGCTTTCCATCAGCCTGGCAAGAGAAAGAATCAGAAGTGCTCAATTAAATCAGTCCATACCCCAAGGAAAGGGCACGTAGCAGTTACTCTGACCAGGGAAGAGAAGGAAAGCTCTGTAAAAATGTAAAAGAGGAAAACCTACTACATGCTAAAGAAAACTTTACTGGTTGCCCAAGTCTCTGATGTCGTGAACCAATTCTGAATTCTGCAGAAAGGTTCATTTTCATCTATCCTTTGGATGCCTCTATCACGTTCACGTGTTGCTAAATCACAGCACAGAGCAATAAACTTGCATTAGTCAGCAAGCAAAGCTCTGAAAACTGGGGCAGAAAACGGTGACCCACTTTCCTTCCAGAAAAGACATGCTCTGAAACGACCTCTCCTATCCCATCTTTCCCAAGCTGCTTCAGCTCTGGAATATCTTCTTGTAGGAAACAAACTGAAGTATGAAAAGTCTGGCAAGGGCAAATTTAACTTGGCTTCTGCACATGGGACAACCTGGTTGTCCATGGAGTGAACAATGCATTTTCTTTCCATTTAAAGAAAGACCACCACTTCCCAAACTTGGAGACATGCAGCTGCTTGCACAAACAAAGGAGTCAACCAGACCTCCCAAATATTAACCTGGAGTGAGTGGAACAGCTAGAAGATAAGTCAGTTAACTGAGCATTCAACCAGGGCTGGTTACTGTGAACTCCTTCTGCTAGGACTGACTCCACAAATACCCAAACAGCCCAAAACTACACCAGAATGAAGGGGAACACAGTGAAGATTATTTTCTTATGTGAAGAACAAACACACATCTCCAAAATTTAATGCCAGTGCGAGATGTAGGTCTGTCTATGAGAGATGTTGCTGAGACGTGCATTTGAAGAGTATTTTGTAGATGCTAAGCAGTAAATATTCCAGTTTCAATCACTAGAAAGGGCTTACTTACCCTGCAACTGCATTTTCGTAGGCTGCTCCCTGGCAACACACACCACCAGCAGTGTGAGTTAACGGGGGAAAAACGAACAAATAGAGAAGAATAAAGCTGCAGATGTGCCTGCAACCGTCACTTACCATCTGCCGGCTGCTGGAAGTTGACATAGGCATAGCCAAGGGAGCGGCGGGTGATCATGTCCCTGCAGACCCGAATGGAGAGCACGGGGCCGGCGGGGCTGAACTTCTCGTAGAGCATGGCCTCGGTGATATCGGGGTGCAGGTCCCCCACGTACAGCGATGCCATCGGGTAGCTGCTGGCCGCCGTGTTCATCTTCCCCCCTGCACGCCAAGGGGTCTTTCTGCAAGTGAAGCTTCTTATAAATATTTAATTTGAGGGGCAACACTCAAACTCTTATTTAAAAGCCTGCCCGAGCTGGGCCTGCAGACACAGGGCGGTGGGTGCAACGGGGGGCACCAGCACAGCTGGAGGGGCTCGGACAGGCCTGGAAAGCAAAATAAAAACCCCTCAAAGTTCAGCCTCCTGGAGAGCAGGGCCAGGACACGACGCCAGAACTCATCCGCCGGCTCCCGAGCGCTTCTCCCGTCAGCTCCGAGGCGAATCGCTCCTCAAGGTCCTCAGAACCACGTGCTTTGGTTTTTTTGGTGGGTTTTTTTTTTTTTCCGCTTAGATTTAGCCCGAATGCTGCGGAGCGGCGGCCGCGCGGTTTTCTGAGGGGGAGGGGAAAAAAAATAAAAATAAATCTCCGGACACGTACTTACACCAAGTTTTTGGGGCTTTTTTGGTAGAATTAGGCATTCTCCGGCAGGTCTGGGGGATAGATATCAGAGGGTACATATATATTTATGTGGGGCGATACTCCACACGCGGCGGTCTCAGGGGGCGCCTCCCACGACCCCCCGCGCCGGTACCGGGCCCCACATGCACACAGATCCCCACACGGACCCCCACACGGACCCCCACACCAACTCACTTGCTGCGGCCGTGGCGGGCGGAGAGGCAGCGGCG
>VWZG01008857.1:105229-124428 GCA_013396735.1 Grallaria varia
GGCCGCTCCTGGCTCAGACCCCGCCGGGTGCATCACCCCAGGAGCTGGCCGGGTGTGGAGCTGCCCCTTGGCAGTGGGACAAGCTGGTTCCCTGTCAGTGGGTGACGAGTGGCCTCACACACGCCCGGTTGAGTCACGGCGTCGTTGGTGGCCTCGCAGGCAGGGTGGCCGAGCCCAGCCCTGGCTGCTCTCGGGGCAACCATTTTAGGCACCGGTGACAGAGGCAGCAGCAAACACAGCTATAAATAGTGGTGTCGAAGGAACGAGCTGCTCAGGCTCTCCAAATCCTGGCACGGCCCCACTAGCCCTGATAGCAAGTGCCCTTTGCTTGTTCTCTTGCCGCCAGGTCCTCTTATCTGTTCTTCCAGCTCTGGCTGTTTCTGTCACCCTGTCACCAGGTCCCCTGCCCTGGCATTGTCACCTCCCGGGGTGGCTGCAGGTCCCTGCTGGTGTTTGTTGGCGCCGATTCCACAGCCCAGGAAGGATGTGAACCTGAAGGGGCCGCGGGGATGAGTGGAGTTGCCACCATGGCCAACAGCCCGGGGTTGTCAGGGCAGACCTGTGTTTGCACGGCCTCTCCACACAGGGACCTGCAGGCACCCCTGCAGAGGCATGGGGGGTCCCACAGCACTTCAGAGCACCCCTGGATTTCTGCCTTCCCTGCCCAAGGAGCTGGAGTCATCCTCCAGACCTGACATTGCCTGGGGATCATTCATCATTCGTTGGTTTGGGATTCACCATTCGTCAGGCTGAAAGGGGCTGTGACCAGCCTGGTCTGGTGGAAGGTGTCCCTTGGCAGGGGGTGGGACTGAAAGAGCTTTAAGGTCCCTTCCAACCCAAACCAGTCTGTGATTTTGTATTTCATTCCGGTCTCTGTCACGGTGATGGGGAAACTGAGGCAGGGAGGTGTCATGACTTACCTGATGCCCATGAAGGACCAGGAGAGCAGAGTCCCCTCTCTGCCCGACCTCCCTGTCCCATCCTCACCGAGACACCCCCCAGGTTCTTGGGCTGAAATCCCAGATTCTTCCCCAAAAGCTGTTCTTGCTATTCAAGGCTGTGGTTGCCTCGGGAACATCTGCACTGCCGGTTGCTGAGTGGCAGCCCAACTCCCCAGCAGCTCTGCCTCTGCTTCTCCTCCTCCTCCTCCTCCTAGCAGGGCTTTCTTTCAAAGCCCTCTCTCTGCAGAGCCCTGCAACGCCTGGCAAAGGAAAAAGCTCTGAAAACAGGCAACAGGAACCAAAGCTCAGGCTTGCAGCAAAGCAAGGACAAACCATCCCGGACCCACCTGCACGAAGCTCCCCTTCCCTCCCTGCGTGCCTTGGCCCACGTCCTTCCATGCCCCACTGGCTCCTTGGCCCCACTGTGAACCCCTGGAGTCAAGGGCTTGGGGTGCTTTGTGCATCAGAGGCAGCTCTTGGCCTTGGAATGGACCTCTGGGCCTCTCAGAACTCCGTGGACCCACCTGGACTTTCACTGGCACAACATGGGCTGGAATCTCTGCTGGAATTTGATTTTTCCTCCAGGCATCTGGTGGGAGAACCCGCGGGATTGGGGTGGGCTGGGGGAAGGCATTCCAGCAAACAAGAACACTCTGCTGAGGGCCATCCAGCCCTTCAAGGAACACCCATAGCAGGGATGCTGCCCTGGGGCCTATGGACATTCCTTGGCTATATTTGGTGATGGATGGAGAATTTGTTGCTTCCCCTTAACCCATCTGTTCCCCTTATTGGCAGGGAGGGGCCAACACCAGAACTGCAGTGTCGCTATCGGTGCTTCAGCAGCAATAAATCTCCTCTGTTAAGCCTTTGCTGCCTCCCACCTGTTGGCTGAGAGAAGATCAAGTTGACAAAAGTCTTCTGCCAAACTGTATTTTTATCCAGGGCTTCATCACAAGTCCAGGTTCCCACAAAAGCAGAGGGAGGGGGTTGTATCACTGCACATCTCAACTCTGGAATCTCACCTCTTCCAGAGGTCCCCAGTTCCAAAGTAGGTGCTTTAATTACATTTTCTGAATGCCCTGAAACCCCCAGAATGTCTTTAGCTTCTTGTCACCTCCACCCCATCACCCTAAAACCTGGGAGTTCCCCTCAGGGACCCCAGACAGCCAAAACCCTCGTTGTGAGGAAGGCACTGAGAGAGCCAGGCTGGGACCAACGCGGTTTATTACAGAAAAACACCCCGAGGGGCTTCATTAACATGGCAAAAACCCACTGGAGGACAATGAAGTGAAAGCCACAGCAACAACACACGGCAGGACAGTCCAGTTGTCAGCCAGGACAGCACAGGAGGCACAACTGCACCAGCCCATCCAGGAGGGAGATGTGCCCAGCCCGTGGAGCCCACCCTGGGGACCCCCTCACAGCCCCGGCCCCTGGGGACAGCACGGGGGGCACCCGAGGAAAACACACAAGCAGCAAGGCCACGTCTTCCAGTTGCAGTGATGGAGGAGAAAATCCACAAGAAGCCACGTGGGTAAAAGCAAATGGGGCAGCCACTGCGGGAACAGAAAATCCGCCCTGGGGAAGGACTCGGGAGGGGAGAAGGGGGTTTGTCTCACGTGGGGCCCCTTTCTGAGCCCCCTGTGAGCAGCAGGATCCGGAGCAGAGTCACAAAGCCCTGTGCCCAGCTGGCACCCAGCTCCCTGCACATCCCAGGGCCCGGGCGGGCAGCGGGGAGGCTGCTGAGGGGCAGAGCTCTGCCCCCAAAATCACTGTGCATCCCTGCCCTAGAGCTCACAGCAGCCACAGCCAGGCACCCATCTCCTGCCAGCCCCCAGCGCCACCCAAGGCAGTCCCCAGGGTGCCACCACCCACCCCAGCCACGCTGTGTCCAACCCCACGGGCACCCTGCCCTGCAGTTCCAGCCCTCCCACAGCATCCCCTCCCCTGTGCCCGCAGAGCTCGGCTGGGCTTCCACGACGGGATCTTCAGGAAACACCTCGGAAGTGTTCAGTGGGAGGCCAGGCTGGGCTCCCCCTCCCAGCTGCCAAAAAGCTCTCAGAGATCCAGCTCACACCCCAAAATCTTGGGTTCACATTAAAAAGGGGAGACCTTTCAACAGACCTGAATGTTAACAGATGTGTCACCGAGACAGTCACTTCTTTCAAGATTGTTTTTCTGTTTGTTCGGATTTTAGACCTTCCTCTGAGGTTTTTGTCACCCGGATGTGACAAAGAACAGTCTGTCAAAGAGTTTGGGAGGGAAAAAGTGCAATTTGCCACTCACTGCTATAGCAGGGTTTAGTGCAATGAGGAAAGTCTCCCAAGCCACTGAAGGCATTTCCAGCTGGTTTATCTATTCCTCAAAAGTGCAGAAACTCAAGCTCCAGCCTCAGTGTCGGAGCTGAAACTTCCCTGGATAGAGCCAGGGGCAGACACACACCTTGGGAAACTTCAGCCCAGGGAATCTGTAGAAAACCACTCTCTGGTAACACAAAATATCCTTCCTGCTCCACCGTGGGGTGTAGTACAAAAAGAAATAAAGGGGGAAAAAACCACCAGGAAGAAATAATCTTTAAATTTGCCTCCCGAGAGTGTCCTTTGGGACCTGGCTTTGAGCAGAAATGTCAGTGTGATTTTCACACCAGTTTCCTCTCCAATTGATTTCTCATCCTGTGTTTTAATCGGAGATTTGGTTCTCTCACAGCATCACTAGCAGAGGTGTCTATTTTAGGAAACACCAGAGGTTTTAAGAAGCTGAGGAGAAAAAGATTATCAACTCATATGGGCTCAGCCTAGAAAGGGAGAAAAAAAAATCCTTTAATTAAAATCCCCAGGCTGAAATTCTCCACAGATTTACCTAAATGGACTTCAAATGATGTCCCTAATATATCAGGCCCTGCTTTCAACTTAATTCAAGCCCTGGGCATGTGTCTGCAGCCCCTGGATGGCTCATGGATGAGCTGGGCTTTGGATGCCTCACTGAGGTTATTATTTTTAAGTGCTAAATCATGCAAGTGTGAAACCCAAATATAAAATCCTGGGCCAACAGTACATTGGCCCAAAGCTCCAAGCAGGAAACAGGATTTTTTTCATTTTAATATGTAAGTATTTGTTTCTCTTTTTCCAAATTTAAGCTGTTCAGCTGGCAAAATCTTGATGAAAGGACAGACACTGAATATTTTCTGGTTGGGGAGCAGGAGCTGGGTCTGTGAAGGAACACTATTATGGTTTAATTTCAGTTAAAAGGGATATTTTGCTTCAAAGCTGCAAGAGAGGTTTTTGGGTGTTCCCCAGTTTCCAGTTCAGCCTAACCATTTGCTTTGGAAGTCAAAGTCTCTGGGGCTTTAAATAAACACCAGTGGGTGAATCCTGCCTGGCACAACGAGCCCATCAAGGCAGATCCAGCCTCGAGGGGTTTTGCCTGGCGCGAGCGCCGGGAGAAGGGCTGGAGGGGTGCCTGGCACAGAGGGGTCTCCCGCCCCCCGAGGAGCAGGGACACCCCCACAACCTGCCCGTGCAAAGAGGCGAAGGGAAGCGCCTCGCCAGCCCCCCACTCCCTCCGTGCCCCTCCAGGCAGAGCACGGCCCCTGGGGGAGCCACTACTGACCGCCGGGGCTGTGCTCCTCCTGCGCCGGCCGCTTGTGCCTCTGGGCGACGCCGTAGGGCACGTGGGCGGCCACGGTGCCCATCTCCTTGGCGCCCTGCACGTGGAACATCTGGTCGTCGAAGAAGATGTGGGGCCGGATCTTGCGCAGCAGCGGCGCCTTGGGCGCGCCCGCCAGGAACAGAGCCTCGTCCGTCTCCAGGCCCCAGCTGCGCAGCGTCTTCAGGGCGCGGGCGCCCGAGCTGGCCGCGCTCCGCGCCGTCACCAGGTACGTGCGGATGGGGCACTCCAGCCGCAGCCCCTTGGAGTAGAACTTCTTCTGCAGCTTGCCCAGCGCCTCCAGGAAGCCCTTCAGGGGGCCCTGCCGAGGCGGGAAGGAAGCAGCCCTCTGCAGAGCTCCGTGCCAGCCGTGAGCTCCCAAAGGTGGCGGGCAGGGCGCCAGCCCCGCGCCCCCCACGTGCCCACCCCTGCTGCGCTCCCCGAGGCCAGGGCGCCCCATGGGCTGTCCCCCTCCCACAGCCGCGCCCCGGCCCTACCTGGGCCAGAGGCTTGTTCTCGTGAGCCTTCTCGTGCTCGAAGAACTTGTCCAAGCCGTGCGCCTTCACGATCTGCTCCGACTCGTCCGAGAAGAGCACGGCGTCCCCGTCGAACGCCACCCGCAGCTGGTTCTCTGGCACCTCCAGGTCCCTGCTGGGGCTGAAGATGGTGGCTGCGGCGATCCCTGCGGAGGGAGGCAGGCAGGGAGACAGGGAGGCAGGGGGCAGTTACCCAAGGATCCGTCCCCTGGCGCACCCGTTGGAGAGCAGAGCAGAACGCGGCGGGCTGAGAGCGAACGCTGCGAGAGAACGCGCCCAGGGCACCTGAGACTTGGCCCCAGGACCTTTCACAGTCAAAACTAATCCCCAGATGACAAATCACCCTTTGCATACACAAACTAACGAGGAAAAACCCCGACTGGGCCTTGGAAGAGCCACAGATCTCACGGAAAAGCTTATTTCTATGGAAACTCGAGGCTCGTTGGAGCATCCACGGTGTGGGGCAAGGCAAACCCCGAGTGCTTGTCCACGCCTGGACGTGGCTATCGGAGCTGTCGGTCCTGGCACCACCCCCGAGGGCTCCAGGCTCCCCCCACTGCCCCCCCCAGGCTGGACCCCAGACTCACCCTCTTCAATGGCCCCACTCACTTTCTCGGCGTCGGAGGAGAGGTAGAGGTTGGTGTGGTAGGCCTTGAGGTAACAGATGGGGCTGTTCCCTCCCGTCATGCAGAACCTCTCGATGAACAGATCTGGGGGCAGAGGGACCCCGTGGTGAGCCCGAGGGCCACCCACACAAGCCTTGGTGCTGCTCCCTGTGGCACCCCAGCGGTGGGTAGGGCTGTCCAACAGTGGGGCCAGCAGCCAGGACACCCAGGAAATGTGGGAGAATGGTGGCTGGGAGGAGGAGACAGGAGGAAGCATCTCCTTTTCCCGCAGCCGAGCAGCGCCACCGCCCCAGATCCACGGGGACGGCGCGAGGCTCCCCCACGTACCGTAGTGGTTGATGCTGTTGATGAGGCGAACCCCGACCTGGGCGTGGTTGTTGGTCATGAGCACGATGTCAAAGAGCTCCTCGCTGTCGGGGTAGAGCTCCCGCAGCTGCGCGTTCACCGCCTCCAGCGCCTGCAGCACCGGGGCACAGGGGGCACAGGGTGGGCGTCTGCGAGCCCAGTGGGGCCCCCTCGCCCTCCCACCCAGCAGAACACCCCTGGCCACCAAAGCAGGGGTCCAGCCCAAGCCCAGCTACGCCCCGGGCCAGGCCAGCATCAGCTGGGAAAAAGCCCACAGAGCTACTCTTCTATTTTCAAACATAAAAGCTTAGGAAATGAGAATAAATTAGCTCTGAGTTATAGATAAATGTTTTTTTTCAAGCAATCAGAAACAGAACAAGTCTCTCCCCCACCAAGTGGATTAGCTCATTCACTGGGAACAGGCAAGAGATCGCTCCAGTGAGCGCCCAAAGCTGCACTAAATCCAGCAGAACTGGGGAAGGAATTGGAAAATAATTTTCAAGCTTGAAATGCCTCATTTCAACATGTCAAAATTAGAACTTGGCCAACTCTGCAGCAAGGGTACACTCAGCCAATTTATGAGAATAAATAAATTGTAATAATAATAATTTTTAAAAGTTATGAGAACTCCCTAAAGGGAAACTTTAAATCTGATCCAAAGAGATGATTTCTTCAATTCTTGGGCTCGGCTGCCAAAATCCACTGTTTGCTCAGCCCTGGAAGCAGCACATCCCTTCATCCCTTCCCAGGAGGTTTCTTTGACCTCTGTCTGCTCATCCCTCGTGCCACACTGCTCGACCCCATCCTGTCCCTGCACGGGCATTCCCCACCACTCCGCTCTCCCCAGGGTTTTTGGGAGAGGGTCAGGGTGCTGCTTCCCCTCCGGGAGGGTGGCTGGTCCACTGGACGCAGGGAAAGGGCTCCCCAGGACGAAGGGGAAGGCTCACCTTGACGAAGGGGAAGGCAGCGCCGGGCAGGAAGGGCTCGTTCTCGTGGTCCAGCTGGTATTTCACGTAGGCCTCCACGCCCTGCTCGCTGTAGATCCTCTGCTCCTCCTCCATGCGGAACAGCGCCCGCGAGGACACGGCGATGGTGATGGCGTGCTCGGGCCTCGGCTGCGGGCAGAGGGCACGCTGGGGGGCAGCGCCCGCTCCCGGCGCCCGCGCCCGCCGTGGCACCTGCTCCCTCCCAGCACGGGAAGCCAGGGGTGGGTGATGCCCCCGCAGCGATTTGGAGCACGAGGGGCAGCTGAAACCCTGATCTTCAAGGGCTTCGAGAGATGAAGCCCTGACGCCCCATGCCCACACATTCGGGATGCCTGAGATCCCATTCCCAAGTCTTCCCACTGCAAAGAGGCTCCCAAACCCCCCGCACTACCCTGGGAGAACCATTCGACCCCACGCAGAAGGGATTTTTGTGGCTCTTCCCACTCCCCAGCCAGGAAAAACCACTCTGTGGCTCAGCCAGACCCACATCCCGTGATGCTGCCCAGATGTGACAAACAACCCGCGCCAGCTCAGCTCCTAAAAACACTCAGTGTAGTTACTGTGGGTGGAAACATGACAAACAGGTGGTGCGAGCAATGATTTATGAGTCATTATTATTAATGTTCAAAGGCTTCATCCAAAATCCACTGGAGTCAACAAGTGGAGCTTGGCAGGGAGAGGGGGAACACTGGGAAAGTCAACCTCCTCCTGACCCCCACCCATCCTCCCTCTCCCCTCGGAGGGCAGGGAGTTGCTAATCCCCATCACTCATCTGCAAGCACAAAAATGAGTTAATTGCTGGTGGCCCGTGAGAAATCCTCAGTGGCAGGTGAGCAAAGGCGACAGAGGGACAGTGAGACGGAGGCACCGAGGGATGGTGGCACGGCAGGACGGTGGCACCGAGGGATGGTGGCACGGCAGGACGGTGGCACCGAGGGACGGTGGCACCGAGGGACGGTGGCACGGCAGGACGGTGGCACCGAGGGACGGTGGCACGGCGTGCCCTGCCCCAGCAGAGCCCGCAGGGAGCAGGGCAGGGCTCGGGGGCTCCCTTGGGCGCTCAGGGACGCAGCTCCACAGGGAGCCTGTGAAATCCAGGTGCCACTCCCCTGGGATCTCCAGGATCCTCTGTGGCACCACCTGGTGAGTAATGCCCTGGCAATGCCCATGGCATGGGTGGAGGGTGCCCCTGCCAGCTGCTCTGCACACCCAGGCACTCCAAAGGTCAGGCTCCCACCCTGCCCAGGGCTGAGCTCTGCAGGAACAGCAGCCTGGCGATGCCATCCACACTGGGCACCCGCGCCCCGCAGGGCTGGGCTCCTCCTTGGGCTCCTCTGCCCCAGCCTGGCGTGGGGACCCACCCAGGAATGAGTCACCGGGAGCCTCCAGCCCATTCCCAGCACAAACCCTGCACCGTGGTCAGTCCCCTCTGTCCCTAAAATCCCCAAATCCCCAGCAAAGCGACTGAGCAGTGGGTGATCAGGACAAGACACAGATTGGCTCGGGTGAAGGACATCACTACAGCCACACGGAGCCCTTCCCTGCAGCATTTGCAGAGAAATAAGGTCCCGTTTGGAAGTGGCTCCTCTGGGGAAGAAGGGAAGAACCCCCAGGATACGCAGGATCACCCAGGCCCTGCCAGGAGCTGATCCACGGCCCCAGCATCGCCCCAAGTGAACCAGAGCCAGGTCTCCAGTTCCGTTCAGCTCCCCAAGGGCTGTCAGCTATTAACTGGTCACGGGCCAGGTCTTGGCACTTCAGCTCATTAATTAATAACACTGGTGTCATGGGCCATTTATTAGCTGAAAATATTAATAACTACTAAGGGTCTTGGGACATCCGGCCATTAGCTGGAGTCCTGCCTCTCCCTCCTTCTCCCGAGTCCCTGCAGTGCTGGGGATGTAGGAACCCTGCCAGGATGTTTGCTACCTGGTCCCCAAAGGGCCACAGGGCAAAGCATCCTCCAGAACCAGCCCTGAAGGGAGATCCCTAGGAGAGAAAACAGGTCAGCAGCCCACATGGAACAGCATAGAGTCAAGAAGGGGTCGGGAAGGATGTTCAGGGCCATAAACCAAGGCGGGTGCCCAGAGGGAAGTTCCACCTCCCTCTCCCCACACACACACACCTTGCACCCCGAGGGGGCTCCTTGCGCAACAGCAACAGGCTGCTCAAGGTCCCTTCCCCGCCAGGTACAGGCACCAGCCCCCAGCAGGTTCATTCACGAGGTAATAAACACAGCAATAAAAATAAGCCCAAGCCTGGGGCCTGACTCTGCCCCAGCGTGGGCTGCTGGAGCCCCAGGTGCCCGCGGGCAGGAAGCTTGGCCGCTGGGAATGGGACCTGCCCGCTCCTGCCAAGGAAGATTTGCACCTTCGGAGCACTTCAGGCAGGAAAGTCTCACCCGGGTGTGAAGGCAGCTCCCAGCTCCGGCGGGGCTGGAACGGGAAATGCTGCTCCTTGGGAAATGCTGACATTTGAAAAATAAGGCAATTCTGCTCTGCGAGCAGAGATCTGCATTTTGACATTTCTTTGAAGGGGAGGTTTCATTGGGAAGCATTCCCTCCTCAGGGTTGTTTGGATGCCCCTCCATCATCCCCAACAGTACTGCAGATGGTCATTACAACATTCAAAAATGGGCTTTCAAAAGGAACCACAGCACCTCAAAGCCTCCATCAGAGTGCTGTGAGCAACACAACAAATGCCACTTTTCCCCCAAAACTGTGATGTTTCAAGGCAAACGCCGCTCTTTTGCAATAGGAAGTGTGCATGGGAAGGGTCCTGCTCACAGGCCTGGCTGGGATGTGTTTGGACTCTCAGCCCCTGTCCCCACACAGGCTCCTGCTGCGGGTGACCCAGCCCCAGTGGGTTTGGGCACTGAGTCACAGACCCTGTTTTCCCCTCGGAGAAACAACCAAGGTCAGCCAAGGTCAGTCAAAGCTCATCATCCAACACAAGCCCAGGCTCTGCTCAGCCGAATCCAACTGAATTTGCTGCCTGGGGATCCATGGTGAGCTCCTCTCCCTTCCCACAGGAAGGTCAGATCCAGCCCCATCCTGAACACTGAGCAAGAGATAAATGATGTGTTTAAGAGCAGGACGAGCAGGGACAGTCCCATCCTAATCCTGGGTCCACCCCTGCGGTCAGGCAAGCAGAAGGGACAATCAGGAATGTGTCCTGAGAGCCCTCTGAAGAGGAACATCAGCCCCTGGCACAGCTCCAGGTGGTCCACAAAGCCCAAACCCCACCTCAGAAGTGACATTTCCAACAGGCTCCAGATCCATCAAATGCAAAACCCATCACAGACCCGACCCCCCACTTTGGGGCTAAAGATGTATGTCAGGAGTGCCTGGAAACAGCCCATTTCCCTCTGCGGACCCAACAGCTGGCAGCCTTTAAATAGCTCTTCTAATCAGATGTAAATCCTCAGCAGCCCCCCAAGGATTAGAGGCAGACATTTGGAAAGCCCACGGGCTCCTGGGATGTGCAGCAGGTCCGTGTCCTCCCATCCATGAGAGCCACAGGTGCCCACAGTGGCACCCAACCCCAGTGGCTTCGCTGCCACCCCTGGAGGGCACCCCTGGCAGGGACCCCTGGAGGGCACCCCTTGATCCTTTGGCACTGCCTGGGGCTGAATCTGCTGCACCCAACTCGATCCTAAAACCCCGGAGGAACCCTCTCAGCTACGGGCACTTCCCTGCACGCTGCAGAAGACCAAATTCCTGTGACCAAATTCACCATTTGGAGGTGGATTTTGGAGTGACATTTGGTCACAAAAAGGGAAGAGGAAAGGGTCAAGCATCATCTCCACTCCAGCTACAGCATCCCAAAAATGAGGCACCCTGGGGAGCCGGATGGGACCCCAAAGGTGCAGGGGACGAGCAGGGTGCTCAGGGGAAGGGAGCCAGAAGAAGGACGGTTCCCATTAACCCCCCTCAGTGTCACCAGAGAGGCTGGGGGACATTTTCAGCATTGCTGAGGAGTGACAGGTCTCAGCACTGACCTCCCCAGCTGGCAGGAGCAGGGCCAGAGCAGCCCTGGGAGCTGGAAATGGGAAGAGCAGAGACCCTGCAAAGTGGGAATGTCCTGTCCGCCCATTTCCTCAAATCACCCAGTTCCTGCCACCTCTCAGCCCGTGCCCAGGGAGGAGCAGCCCCCACAGCCCCCCCTGCTCCCCCAGAGGGGCCAGACAGAGCCGGCACCCCAAGGGCGCAGACGGACGACACCAAACCCCATTGCCCGGGAGCCCCCTGCTCAGGATCAGATTAAAGTTCAGGGCAGTGGCTGGGATGGTTCTGAGTTTTCCAAGAACATTATTTATACTGCAGAAAAGAGCTCTGCAGCCATCCATTACAGGGCTGACAGCTGCCTGGCAGGGCAGGGCAGCCCTGGGCGAGGGCACGGGGCCCCCAGCCTGCCCCCAGAGAGGGGCACGGGGCCGGGGACCATCCCCTGCCCCCAGAGGGGGATGGCACAGCCTGACTTCAGGATCTGAGTGCCCGAGTCTCGGCTCTGCCGGCCAAGCACGTCCCTGTCCCTGCCCCAGCTTCCCCAGTGGCACAGCAGGGATGGGAGCGCTGGGCACCACCGAGCAGACGAAGAGGAGGAGCCTGGGCTGGCATCCACACGGGCTGAGCATGGCACCACAGACAAGGGGCTGCATCCGCCACCAAGCCCGGCTGTCCCTCTGCCCGGGGAAGGGCACAGCAATGCCAGCTGGCAGCGGGTCCAGGACCAGGGGCTGCAGCCCGGCCCCCAGTGGCAAAAGCACAGGGGCTGCTCCAAGGTGGGCTCTGCAGAGCCAGAGCTTGGCTGGCACTCCTCACGGAGTGATCACATGCAGAGCTTTGCCACAGAAGGTGCCAGCTGCCACCAGACCCCCGACTTTGGCGTGGCAGCATCTCTGCTGGATCCCCCCGCCGTGGGGTCCCACTGTGGCTGTTGGTGGGTGGGCTCCCAGGCTGCAGGGTCAGGGCCAGCCCTCCCTGGGCACAGCCCGCAGCCCTGCCAGGCTGCCAGCCCTGCCAGCCCCAAGCTCACACAGCTACTTGAAGGTCCGGCAGCTCTTCCAGGCACTCCCGTGTTTAAACCCTGGTTAGATAACACAGACTCGCCCTCCAATCTCCCCGAGCCCGCGAGCCTGGCAGGGGCAGCTGCCCCCTGTGACACCCCACTGCTCCGGGCAGGCATTCAGCCCCCGGGCTGTCCCCCCACTGCCACCATCCTGTTCCTGGCACCGCCTCTCGCCTTGGCGCAGGGGACACGGGGCCACCCTGCAAGGACACCTCCCCAGGAGGGACCCCACGACACCACAGGGGGACCAGGGGAGCCCAGGGACACGCGGGCAACCAAGGGTAACCCAGGGATGCCAAGGAGGAGTGGGGGCATCCAGGGAGACCAAGGGCCAGGATGGAGACAAGGTGCCAAAGGAAAACCAAAGGTACCCAGGAGGAGATGGGGCACCTGGAGAGACTAAGAGGGACTCCAGAGCTCATGGAGGAAATGGGGCAGTTGGAGAGACCCCAAAGCATGGGAAGGAGATGGGGCACCCAGAGACAACCGGGGGGTTCCACAGAGGAATCTAGAGAAGATGAGGCACCCAGGAGGACCACAGAGAACAGACAGGGGGCACCCGGAGAGGATGGGGGGCACCCGGGGCAGGGAGCAGAGCGCGGCTCTCACCGATTTGGGTTTCTTCTTGGGGGCGAGGTTGTCGTAGAAAGCCTTGGCTTCATCCCAGGGCCGGTCCGGGGGCTCCATGGCGCGGCGGCTCCGGCGGCTCCCGGTCCGCCCGTCCCGGGAGCTCCCGGAGCCGCGGCGGGCGCGGCGGAACGCGCTTTATAAGGCATCCCATGGAGCTGCGGGCGCACAGTCCGCGGGGAAGGGTTAACCGCTTCGGCACCGAGCGCTCCGCGCCGCGGGGATGCTGCGGGGATGCTGCGGGCCGGGGATGCTGCGGGGCTGCGGGCCGGGGGTGCCAGCCGGGGATGCTGCGGGGGTGCCGCGGGGCTGCGGGCCGGGGGTGCCGCGGGGCTGCGGGCCGGGGGTGCCGGCCGGGGATGCTGCGGGGCTGCGGGCCGGGGGTGCGGGCCGGGGGTGCCGGCCGGGAGCGCTCCTTCCACAGCGCAGGCAGCGAACCCCCCCGGGCGAGGGCAGCGGGCTGGGGACAAAGNGGGCCGGGGGTGCCGGCCGGGGATGCTGCGGGGCTGCGGGCCGGGGCTGCGGGCCGGGGGTGCCGGCCGGGAGCGCTCCTTCCACAGCGCAGGCAGCGAACCCCCCCGGGCGAGGGCAGCGGGCTGGGGACAAAGGTGACATCGCCAGAGCGCCGGCACATCACGGAGCGGGAGGAGATGGGGCAGCCACCAGCTCGCCCCAAGGCCACCGCGGGATGGTCGCTGGCCATCCCTGGGGAGCAGAGGGTGGCACCGATGCCAGGGCAGCGGGAGGGGCACGAGGGTGGGCAGTGCTGGCAGACAGAGAGGAGGGGGCAGCTGCGATGGTGGCAGCACGGTAGGGCAGAGATGTGGTGGGGCCCTGCTCTGTGCCAGGATAACCTGCTGTAAGACACAGATAGTACAGAAATACCAAGAATAACGTTCCTCCATTGTTTTCCATCTGTCAAAAACATCCTGTCCAAAAATTTCTATCAGCACTTTTACCAGAAACTCACAAACATCCTGCCTGCTATCAGAGAGTTTCTCAAAAAAACATCTTGTCAGCTTTTACCAAAAGGTTCTCACCAGAACTTTCTGCTGGACTTTTCCTGCCAAAAATCGTGCCACTGTCTATGGTTATCATATCTCTTCGAACATCTGAATAGGGCTCCGTGCCAAGAAACCACATACAACCTCCCTGGGACACTATAAATGGTGAAGATGACATTTTGGAAAATCAGGGAAGAGGAAAGGGAAATAGAGACTGGTTATCATAGCCAAGGTTCTCTCCCTACCTCCCCTCGCCTTTCTACTGCCACCATGTGCTGCTTACCTGTCACCTGAGCCTGTTAAGGCCCCACCGCAGCTAAAGGAGAAAACAGCGAGAAAACAAAAGGCTAAACAGTCTCTCCCCCCCAATGCCTCCAATATCTCAGCAGAAAAGTAGTTTTTTGGTGGTATCTCTTCTCTGCTTTTAGAAGTAACCTTAGCATTTTCCAACCTTTTCTTTCCCCTCTTTCTCTTTGCATCTCTTAGCAATTAATAAAAATCACTTTTTGGTATCAACAGATAACTTGTGTTAGTTTTAATTGTGCTCAAAGGGAATATTTCCAATCTGAAGTTCTTTCTGCAATATTTTAAGCAGATTGCAACACCTGTGCCATGCACTAGTTAATGGAATGAGCCCAGGTGTTAATTGAGGCTCTCCACTCCTGGGAGTGCTGGTGATCAAGGCCAGACAGGGGACAGCACACACAGCCCAGCATTCAGCTCAGACTAAACCCACACCACGAGCAGCAGACCCCCAGAAGCCCCTGGGGAGCAGGGATTGGACCTCAGAGAGCAAAACCCATTGGCCAGGAAGGGGCAAGTGCTGGAGAGCCCACCGTGTGTCACCTGGAACAGCGCAGCGCCCGGGAGGAGGTCACAGGGCAGGCTCCAGGGACCCCAAACCCTCGGGGTGTTTAACACCTTTTCAGCCTCAAAGACTTCCACTCCCCAAGGCCTCTGCAGGTCCCTCCTGGGAAACGCCTGAGCTTCCTTTGTGGTGGCCCCAAGGGACGCCGGAGCTTGGAGAGCCCCGGGATCACTGAGGCTATTCTTGGAGTCCCCTCTTCAGGCTTTCGAGTTGCTGCCCTTTCAGGCAGCAGCCCTGGCGCGTGCCCAGGCTCCCACACGTGCCCCGTGCCCCTTCCCTGGCCCTGCTGAGCTGCAAACACACACACACACACACTGCTGGGGAGCACAGAGCTGTCCCTCCGGCCGCAATCCCACAAACACCAACCACCCTGCCGCCCCATGGGCATCCTCCCAGCGCCGTGCTCAGGGGCTGCAGGACAGAGCAGACGCTCTGATTTTGGGCCGGGCTGAGCTGGGAGTCAGCCCTGCTGCCCCGGACCCGGCCCTGCTGATGGATCACAGGGAAGCAGGACAATTTCGTGGGAGCTCCTTAGCAACAGGCACCGTTTGTGCAGGCTGCTGAGGGAAGAGAAAGGCCAGAGGAAACTGCACAGGGAACGTGGGGGTGAAGAAAGAAGGACAAAGATGCTGTGATAACAGGTCCCAGTTGCTTATGGTGCTGGGATGGAGTTCAGGACAAAGCCACCAGGTCCTCTGGCCATGCCCAGCCCCGAGGGAAGGTTTTCACTGACAAAGAAAACCCATTTCTAGCACAGCCTGGGTATGTCTGGTCCTACTCACCCCAAAAGCAACACTCCCTTCCCCAGAGCCACCTGCACGACTCCAGAACTTCACTTCCACCCATCTTCAAGGCTCCCCAGGCTGTGCCCCACCGGGCTGGCCCCAAGGGCTTCTCCATCCCTTGGAGTGTCACAGGCTCAGATGAGACCCACAAAAGACGCTCAGGAGTCCAGTGTTGTCACCTCACTCTTCCCACAGCTGCAGCAGCTGCCCCCCATAAGCCATTCAGGGGGAACACCACACACAGGGGACAGTTTATTTTTCCATTAAAAAAATAGATAACAACTTCACCATCTCCTAACAGATATCACAGTCATCAACACCACAACGTGCAGACTAAACACCAACCTGTGACAACGTTCCTGGCCTGGGACAGGAGGGATGGATGGAGCAGGCTGGGATGGGGGAGGAAGGGGACAGACCTGTTTCTTGTGGCCTCAGCTGTGCCAGGAGGCTCAGCAGGTAGAGGACCCATCCACAGCCCCAGTGCAGGAGCCACCAGTCCCTCAGTAGCACCACCTGGACATGCCTCAACTCCTGACCTTGCCCCAGGGCAGCCCACAGAGGAGTCAGGCAGCCCCTGCCTTCAGTCTGGGACCCCAGACATCACCTCGATAGCCAGGCAGGTCAGAAATGCCACAAAGCATCTGAGATGCTGCCAGGGCAGCTGTGGAGGTCACTCCCTTGCTCTGCCAGCTCACAGGGCTGATGGGCTGGAAGGATGGCCACATCCAGGAGTGGCCTTGGACACTTCTGTTCTCCCCTGAATTCCCCTGACCAAGATGGGTTGTTTCCAGCAGGAAAAGCAGAGGTGGAGAAGCTAAAGCCAGTGCAGTGCTGCTCCTCAGCACCCTGGGGCCAGCCCTGGCCCCTCTGGGCACCCTTCCAGGGAACTGCCAGTGAAGGAGAGACCAGGACTAGGACTTAGAGCTTTTCAACCTCCCCGGAGAGGCCATCAGGACAGCAGAAAGGGGACAGAGCTGGTTTCAGCCAGGGTCAGGGATTGGGCCAGGCACAGCAGCAGGAGAAAGCAGGGAGAAAGCAGCAGGGATGTGGGAACAGCTGGCCCTGGGGAGCCAGGAAACTTGGTTGGCTGCAGGGAGTCCAGCTCCAGGATGGGAGAGGGTTGACTGGGGGTAATCTCAAGCTAACAACACCCAGAGCAGGCTCTACCCTTGGAGGGTGTGGAATGTGTGCTGTCCAGGATACAGCTGGAACAGAGGTGGATGGGCAGCAGGAGGGATGGAGCACAGCTCATGCCTGGGGCCAAGCGGGCACAGGGGGGCTCAGCAAAAAATGGGCACTGAAACCAACACAGGGAGCAGAGGTTGGCTGCAGCCAGTCCAGTCCAGAGCCCCAGGGCTCTATTTCTGCATGTCACACTGCAGGAGGAGGACGATGGAGGGGTCACTCTTTGCGGCCTCCTTGAACTCCTCCAGGGAGATCTGGTCATCCTTGTCCTTGTCCATCTTTGTGAAGATCTTGTCCACACGCTGCTGGGGCGTCAGCCCATCTTGGTTCATCCTCATCATGATCACAGTTCCCACCATCTTGTAAATGGCCTGGAGAAAGAAGAGAAGCAAAGTACCAGAGTGGGGATGTTGGATGGACAGTATGTCCCAGGATAAGGCAGGGGACAGGATTTCTGCTCTGCTGGGACTGAGCCCTGTGCTGCTGCACAGCTGCAGCCTGGTGCACACCAGGTATCTTTCAGACAAGGCTCCAGGTAGGGAAACTCGTTCTTTGGTGTGAAAAGAGACCCAAGAGCTGTGAAAAGCCTGGGAAAAGCAGGCCGCTCCTGTGGGTATTAAGCACCGTTACCTCAATGATCTCCAGCATCTCTAAGCGTGTGATCTTCCCATCCCCATCCAGGTCATACATCTCAAAGGCCCAGTTGAGTTTCTGCTCAAAGGTGCCCCTGGAGGTGACAGACAGGGCACAGATGAACTCCCTGAAGTCGATGGTGCCATCACCGTTCTTGTCAAAGGTGCGGAAAGCGTGCTGGGCAAACTTGGAGGCGTCTCCGTAGGGGAAAAACTGCAGGAAGGAGAGAAAAGATGGAAATGAGGAGGGGGAGCTCAGCACAGAGGCTGCACCCCAAGCAGCACCCTTGCTCAGCAGAGAGTGGGTGCTCCAGCCCCACAGGCAGCACCCAGAGCCCCAGCTGGAGCCCACCTTGATGTAGAGCTGCTGGAACTCCTCCAGGTTGAGGATGCCAGTGGGACAGTCCTTGAGGAAGCCCTTGTACCACTGCTTCAGCTCCTGCTCGCTGAACTCCGTGCTCCTCACCAGGTCATCCAGCATCTCCGGGGCCAGCTTGCTGCTGTGCTTGCCCATGGCTGCCCCTGGCAGGGAAAACACACACAGCCCCTGCACCCCGGGCACCAACACGGGGACCCTTCTGGGCCCTCCCCGCCCCCGAGCTGGCTGATCCCACATCCCTCTTCTCTGCCTGGCTGATGAGTGTCCGTGCAGGACAGCCACCATGGCACTGGGACGGGACAGTGAAGAGTCTGCCATCCAAGCACGTAAAATCCTGGCTGGGCCCACTAGACTCGCGGCATCCAGCGGGTCACAGTGATGTCCACTCTGCTCCTGGCCAGCCCTTGGTGAGGACGGGGTCCGGCTGGGCACCCACCCCGTGCCACAGGGCTGCCAGCAGCAGGGAGCCCATCTCTGCGTGGGCAGGACGCGGAGCTGCTCCGATACACGCCGTGCCCGCTCCCACGCAGCCTCGGCTGCCGGCGCCGCTCAGCCTGAGCAGCAGATGGTCTGCCGAGAGCTCCTGGAGCTTCTCCCTCCACGGAGAAAGTTGAGTAGAAGTTCACCTGGAGCCCAACCAAGCACCATCTCCCTTCCAAGCATCTGATGTCCTGGCCATGCGGGTATGGGGTTACCCTGGCATGGGCACAAGCCCCCCCTGCAGCAATATGGGGCTCCTCGTGCTCCCAGCCAGCCCCATTCCCAGCCAATCCCACAGGCAATGGCTTCTTCCTGCCCCATCATCCCACCAGCATCTGTCACTGTCTGCCGCGGCAGCACATAACCCACCAGCCCTTGGCAGCCAGAGCTGAGGGGATGTCCAGACTCCCACGGAGCACAGCACTTCTCCAGCGACCCCCAGCTCGGCTGTGGAGCTGCTGCACGAGCCCTCCCAGCACTGCAGGCCAGTCCTGAGCTTCTGGGACCAATTACATGCCGTGCCAGGCACCGTACATGGCCATGCCCTCCGTGACCCGTACCCCTGTCCTCCCACATCTTCCACTGGCACAAGGACGTGCAGCAGCTCATCACACCTCATCCTGCAAGCAAAGCCCTTGGAATGGACAAGGTGCAAGAGCAGCATCCTTTGGTTCACAGTTCCCCATTCCCTTTTCCAAGCAGTGCCCGGTCACGCCAGGGCAGGGGACAGCAGCCAGAAGGGCCACCACACACTTGGCACAAACTGCTCACCCCCAAGCTCCAACGTTATCATCGACCAGTGGCTGCTGGTCCTAAACCAGGACCGAGGGCGGTCACTGCAGGTGTCCCCCAGGGGCTGCACCGCAGAGCACCCGGGCTCCAGCAGCGCCCCCGGACTGGCGGGGAAGGGCTCGGGGCTCGGCGCCGGGGGCTGCGGGGACGCGCTGCCCGCCCGGGGAGGAGGCGGCTCCGGGGCACAGCCCCGACGGCGCCGGGTCCCGGCAGCGGCGCAGCTCCCGCCACCTGCCCCGACGGCAGCTCCGCGCGGGGGGACCGGGGTGGGCCGACGGCGCTTACCTGCGGTGCG
>VWZG01008858.1:7779-64202 GCA_013396735.1 Grallaria varia
CATTTGAAAAATTGCTGAATGTTCAGAAATACCAAGACCAGCTGATAGCTCAGGACCTTCCTCTTCAGAAGGAAAAAAGGTAAGCCTCCGGTTAGAATGAATATTGATAGTAGTTTTCTTAATGTGCTTCAGTATGTTGTATTGGCACTTCTTGTAGTTTCCCAATGTACCTGCCTTTTATTCCACAGACACATTTTCAGACTTTTGCTCTGTGTAATCTTGTGTGTGGTAATTTTAGGTTGAAAAGTACATTTGGGGTGCTCACGTAGGGAAACCCCACCTATTTCTCTTATTCTTTATTCTCTCCCTGCTCTTTTTATTATTCTTCCCTTCATAAAATTTCTGAAATGTGATTTGAAAATAAATACAAAATACCCAGAATTCTATGTTTCCGAATATGAATTTTTCTAATTATTTCTTTATTAAATGGTTTGGAAAAAAAGAGCTAAGGGGCTAAACTCTCTGTAAGTAAAGAAGGGCTTTTAAAATGCCAGATGAGTTGTTTCTGATGAGAAAATCCTAAGGCAGAAAGCTGAGCTCTTTAATAGTCTTTAATTACATTTCTTGAATATTTCAACTTAATATTTAAGTTGAAGAGTATCAAAATACTTAGTTTCACATTTTTTTTATCTAATGGCTCTGAATAGGTAAATCATCAAAAACTAGTAATTTTAGAAAAGCTCGTTTGGTTGGATTTGTTTCTCAGCATTCTTAGTAATGGAATTTAGTTTCTCTTCTTTTATCTGTTTAACTTCCGTGGTATGCACAACAAGCTCTTCAGCTAGTTGGCCACTGGACAGAAAAGATCCCTGTCAACCAGAACAAGCTATGGGAGATCTGCAGTTGTTAGTTTCTTAGTGCATACAGTCAGGATTGTCTTTGAAATTAGTATATGTTTTAAGAACTGTTGTTCCTCTTCAGCCGTATTCTTGATTTTGTATTTTGAGATTTCTTGCAATGATTTTATATTAAAATGTTACATTAAACAAGTCCTTAAAAGAAAGAATACAGCAAGAAAGTTTTGATTTTGACATTTACTGCTTTTCTGTATAGTTACTTTTTTCACTGTCCCATCTTTGCTCTTGCCATGTGTTTCGTAGCCAGATTTATGTGCAGCTCCAGTTGCACATTATGTTGGTTTGTCACTTCTTAATTTCAGCCATTTGTTACTTATGTTAGGAAGAGAAAGGATTAATTTGCTGAGATAATTTCAATTTCTTAAAAAACAAGAAGTTCATGTTTCTTCATGATGTAAATAGTATCCTGTGACCCACAGAATGTTTTGTCATAGATTCATGTTAGCTTCTGAGCAGACAAGACAACAAATGAATTTAGTTTCTTGATGTACGCTGCTGAAAAATAACCTGACTCCTTACAGAGCTCAGCCAGTGGATTTACTGGTGTGAAAAATGACCTAAAGCTAGTCAGAGATGAAAGGGTTTTTTTCCCCTGTTAGGTTTGTAAAACCTCAGAGAATTTAAAGAATTTTTGAGACTTATTTTCCACACTGGTGGTGCTTTCTCTGAGATTAGTCTGGATAATTTATCTTGTAAGTGTAGGTAGAGGGTCCGTAGGAAGGGCTGTTTTTTGGAGTTTTTTTGTTGTTGCTGTTGTGTTGGGTTTTGTTTTGTTTTTTCTCCAGAAAATAATCTATTGTAGATGCATTCTGTAATATTAACTGTAGGGTTAGGACCTGATCTTGAACTACTTCAAGTGTATAGCTTTTCATGTGTAAAATATTTCATTGACTTCACTCGAAGTAGCAAGTAGCAATATGTAAATGTAAGTATATACCTGAGTGTAGCAGGATTGGAAGCTTTTTAAAATTACTATTAAAATCAGCATTGTTTTTGAATAAACATTTCTTGTGTCCTTACTCAGAAAAGCATTAAAATACATGCTTAAGAAGTAGTACTGTTTAAAATCGCCTTTGGAGGGAGTGTTTAACTGAATCGTAGCTTCCTTAATACAGCTGAAAACATTGTTTCTAAAAAACCCCAAGAGGGAAGAAACTGGTTACATCTTTGCCTTAAATTTGCCTGATAATGTTGGTGTCTGTATTAATGTTGACATTCTGTTTAGTTGGTTGTTTCAGATCATATATATTTCAAAGATTTATTTCAAACATTTTTATTTGTTTTTCTTTTTGTCAGCATTTCTGTATGAGACTGTTTTCTGAGTACTTTCTGCTTTTGTTACATCAGTGCAGTTTCTGTGCTGAGCAGCTCAAGATTACATAGTAGATAGAATACAAGATGTCATTGCTGCATTAGTACTTTGACTATGCTTTCTGCTAGTGCAGTTCGTTGTATTGATCAGAAAAGTAAATACCAGAGGCAAAAGAATTTGATTTTAACATTCTGCCTTTGATTTTTTTCTTTGCTGCTGGTAAACCAAATTTTTCCTGGCAGCAGCCTTTTAAAAGTCAGTTCTGAGTTATGGGGAAGATCACTTACTATTACAATATTACTCTGGCTCAATCTTAGACTTCAATAATGTGAATAATGCATAACTGATACTCATAATGTTCATGTGGTTAATTCAGTACATGGTTACCATCCCTCTCAAAAGGCAGATCTTTTAAAATCAACGTAGGCCTTCTCATGTTTACTATAGGAATGTGATCTGTATTCATTTGTAATGGAAAATGTATTTCTGAACGAAGACTGACTGTATGTGTGGTCTTTTGTGATGTAACTCTAATTGCATGGTTAATTAAAGGGAGAATATATATGTGATATTTTAAACAGAAACCTGGCTGGCAGCAGATGGCTGACTAAGATTGAATTGGAAGAAATGTTGTTAGAAAAACTGTCAGATGATGATGTAAGTAATTAATCTTTCTAATCTTACGGAGGCTTCTGTCTTAAAAATACGGACTCTGGATACATTTTTGGATACTGAAAAGGTACTATGTATAAGCAGGTGCGCTTCAAAAGAGTTTGCTGTCTTCTGATAAAGTCTATATATATTCATAGTACTCTCACGTTCAGGTTGTCTTGAAGTGACCTGTGTTGATTTTTTATCCAACACAGTACAGAACTATTAAGAGTTTTCCATTGTTACTAACATAATTTAGTTTTTTTCCTGGCAACATTATAAGCCCTAAAGCACTTTTTTCTTGTCATCTAATTATTTAGTCAGCAATGGAATATGGTAACACTTTATAGTAGAAATAGTAATTTATTGTAGTTACGGAAGAAGAATGGGCAGGGCTAGAGCCTCTCTTACTTATTGTAGAGAAGAGGTAAATATTCAAGATGGGAAACACAATGGATTTGTATAATGATAAACTGTGACAGAGTTTCTGATTATTCAATCTTAAGGTTAACATCATAATGATAGAAAAATCACAGAGAACTTATCAGAAGCAAGGAGTCTTTTTTCTTAGTGATTTGCTACAGAATCAGGTACAAAGCTATGTAGATATGTGGTTTCATACAGAAATCTCTTCTTATATTCTCATTGCTAGGAATGTGATGGGTGAGAGGAGGGGTTTGCAGTTTCCCCTGCAAACTGTATCACTCTCTAGGTTTGGAGTCCTTCTTTATATCTATCTCTGGGAATAAAACTATTCATACGAATAGTCCTACACTTTTTTTCTCCCTCAGAGCTTTTCCCTCCAGTCTGCTGAAGAGCATTAGATTTTGTAACAGCAGGTTCAGTCTGTGTGACCAGCTTAGTTTTCTTTTGGAAGTTTAAGCTTGAATGTGACAGTACCAGAGAGTATAACTCAATTTGTGTGAACATCCCAAGTGTTTTCTCATGTCGAAACAATGGTCTTCAATCTCTTCTGTCCTGTGGACAGCTTCATTGAAAAAATAGCATAACAGCAGCAAACATGCCCTTTACTCACTTGTCATCCGGAGCAGTAGCATGTGATGGCTTCCTTGTCTGTGGGGGATCTGAAAAGCTCTTGAGCCAATTGTGGTCCATAAGCATAAGTTAGAAGTGGCTGTTGTAAGTTATCCATCCAGGTAATACCCAGGAGGCTTTCTCTGTCTTGCTCACTGTAGAAACCATTATGACTTCAGTATTTTCAGTAGGTCCTGCAATTGGAATGGTGTATTTTCCTCTCGGAGTGCCAGGTCTAGTTTGGTGTTCTTTGCTGCTTGCTTTTGGTACATTCTGCATCTCTAAAAGTAGATTGCGGTAAACTTAAAAAAAACCCAAGCAACCAAGCAAAAAGCAATACCAAACCTTTTTACTTATTGACCTCTCGCATGTAAAACCACAAAGCTTCAGGCTATAGGAACAAGCATTGTTTAAATGTATTTGAAATGTCTCAGGATAAGCTGCCAATCTTACCTGCACAAGTTCTTGTATTTTGCTACTGCATTGAAATTTTCTGTGGTGTTTGCATTATTAAAATCAGAGCTATTGATTTTTCTTTTTCTTTGCACTCTCCAAAGGCTTTACCAGGTCTGTGGTATATAGTTAGAAGTAGTTTTCAAGAGATGTCAGAGTTCCAAGGCCTATTGTTAAGTTACAAGTAAAGTAGTAATTTTGTGCAGAAGACTCTGGTAACAGAGTGAAAGAAAAATACTTTTAATAATCACTTGTGAGTAAAAAAAAAAAGCCTTCAAAAATCAGGTTATGACATGTATGTGAAAAATCCATTTTAGATGGTATCATACCTTTATATCCGGTGGCAGCTGTCTGGTGCTCCTGCCAGTAACACTTCATAACAGGACATCCCAGCTTTTAGCACAAATGGGTTAACACAGTGGTTGTGTACTCTTTAATCACATGTTGAAGAACTTTGAAGGGAGCTGTAAGGGGGAAGGAGAACCACGCAGTAGCAAAGGATAATTTATTTCAAGAGGTTGCCCTTTAAGTCAAGTATCTCTTGAATTTTTAAATAGCTTGATTGTTCAGTTTTAAAGGAAATCATAAACATTAAAGTAACTCAGCTTGATCAGCCAAAATAGATAGATAGGCATTTTCTGTATATGTTATGAAATATAATCATAATGAATTATGAAGTTCAGTTTAGTGAAATAAAATTATTTCCAGGTCAGTAAATATGCTGACTTACTGAAAATCAGGTAAAAATCTCTTCCTTTTGTCATTTTAATAAAATAGTAATAAAATACTAAAGACACCCCACCCTGATGTTTCCTTTTTAAAAGTCAGATGAACTTCATTCTAATACAATAATCCTTTATTATTAAGATCTGGTTATGCTTTGTATTAAAGTTTCAATGTTGCCTGAAGAAAGAACTGTCTTAAGTCACACAGAAAATGATGCAACTGCATGCTGTTCTTAAATCAGCATGTAGGTGCAAAAGTGTCATCTTGTCAGAAATCATCAATAAAAGTGAAGTAGGAAAGATCCATTATATAAAAATAGAATGTTTTAGCAAATGCAATTACATTTGCATCCTTTAATGAAGTTTTGTTGTCTTACAGTATTCAAGGTTTATTCAACTCTTACAAAAATTGGTGGCATTGCCAGGTAGTGACATCGAGGAGAAGTATATACAGAAGTTTTCCAAAGAAGTTCCCGTGCAGATGCAAAAGGTAGTTATTGAGCCCTTGCAGCACGATGAGCGAGGAGTGGCCTTCAGCACTGGTGAAGGTAATAATTTCAAGTTGACTGGTAACGGTGCAGATTTTTTTTCCCCTTCACATTGCTTGCTTTATAGTATGTACAACATTGCCTAAAGTGTCAGTCCTTCATTTTGTATGCCTATGTGTATACCGCATGTATATTTGTTAATGATGTTGTGGCATACCAAGTTGTGACATGGTCTGGTAACGAAGTGGAAATTTTTGACTGAGATTCTATCGACTAGTTTTACCTATGTTTCTGTATGTGGTACCTCTGTAGGTGCGCTGTTGTGTTACATGTTGTAGGACAAAAGGACTTTCACTTTCGTCAAGAACTGACTGTTGAACATAAAGGGCAGAAGACGGAGGGAGCACAAACACTCATGAAGAATTCCATGGATATAACAATGTTGTTGCTTAATATAAAAGACCACTGAGTAACCTTTATCATGATTTTTGTAGGCAGTCCAGCAAAGGAGAATTTTGAAGATGCAGAGAATAAATAACAAAGTATTCAGATATTTATAAACAGTTTAGGAAAATACAAAGAGGGAATTCCTAAACATTATGGGACAGAGATGGATATTGGGATATTGGTCATTGGTAGAGATGGAGGGGATGTTAGAGAAAAGCCATGAAGGTCTCTGTAATTTCTAAATGCAGGCTGCTTATGTTTTCAGTGAAGGGACACGTAGTTGAAGATGATACGAGTAATTGCGTAGAAAAAATTATGTAGCAACAGCATGTATAGGAAAGACTGAAGACAGTCTGCACAAAGCATGTGTGCACACACACTTTATGCTGTACATTTAAGAGAAATCTTGGAGATGACTTGTAGTCTTAAGAAGCAAGCACCAGATGATAATAAGCAAAGGTCAAAGGGAATTTAAGGAGCAAAATTACTAGAGAGCTCTGCTCTAGCTTAGTTGTCTTCAAGATTACATGACAACAAAGAGATGAGAGATCCAAACTCTGATTTAATTCACACTAGTTTTCAGTAGTATCTTCAGAATAGTGGTTACTGAAGTTTGATAAGCAGCAACTTATGTTATTTAAGAAATGCTACCAGGTTTAAAAAGTTCAAAACCAGTCTTGTTTCTGTCCCATAAGCCCAACAATAAGAAAAATGTTAGGTGTTTCATAATTCTTGTATCAGAATGATTGCTTTCTGTGTGCTGAAAGACATTGATCTAAGGCTTTAACAGAGAGAGTTTGTCATAGTTTGTCTTGAAACTATTGCACTTAAAGAGAAGTAATAGTAAGTAGTAATTTCTGAGGAAACTGCATTAATGGTCCGTAGTTATTACTTACACCAGTGTAATTGAAGTGTTAATCTTTACCACATGATTATTCTTAAATATATTCTTAAATGTAGTAGTTCAGCGAACTCTATATTTTCATCTACTGTGAGATCACATCAGGACAAGAAAGTGTCCTGATCCACTGAAGCTATAGGAGGTAGTGTTACCTCTGCCTCTTTCTAAAACACACCTCTCCGCCACCTAATAAACATTGATTAAAATGTATTGAAAGATAGTTGTTCTTTATTTGCATTTCTTTTGTTAAGTCAGCCTACAAAGCCAAACAGCTGGCACTGTATGAAAGTGTTGAGATTTGCTTAACTACATGAGCACTTGAATTTCTGTAGAATATTGAAGCCTCATAACAGTCTGGGTTTCATTCCTTTAAGGTAGAAGAAAAACTGCAAGCGCTACGGCAGTAGTTTATGATAATGGGACTGGAAAAATGACAGTGAATGGAATAGGCATTTTACATTACTTCCCAGTGCTGCAGGACAGGTGAGAGCACTGTGAAATGCTGTGTTCTTACTGTACTTAAATTATTCCAGCAAAAGTAATGGTATGCAATAATGTATTGGTGCTGTGTTCCGCAGAGTTGATTCTCTGTTCTTGTTTCTGTATAACTATCTGTTTTATGAAAACAAGTCTTGCATTTCCTCCTAATTTTCAGGAGTTTAAGAACTGATAGGTAAACCTTGCTCTGTTTCTTCTCTGCTCTTGATTTTTGCACCCCTTCAGAAAGAGAAAGACTTTTTGAATAGTTCAAATTTTATTCTCCTTAGAAATGGCTTTCAGTTTATTTTAAGAAATAAATAATGAACATTATCTGTAGGTATTTCCCAAGAAATTTGCAAATTGTATGCGTGTGTAATTGGCATACAGTAACATAATGGAAGCAAACAAGGTGAGACACTTCATGTAAAGCTTCAGATTTTGGCAGATGTCTGATTTTTCATAAGGCTTTTTCATGAGGTTTCTGTCCCTTATGTGATTTTTATTTTGTATTGTGATTTTTGAGCTCAAGGATAGAGGGAAAAGTTGCTCAGTTTCAATATCCAGAGCAGGTGGGTCTTGGCATCTATAGATAAGTAGTGGAGTAAAAGTATTTGTAGAACTGGGCTTTAAATATTTACGCCTGGCAGTTGGAATACGCTCCTGGCTGCTAATTTCCTATTGATTTGAATGAGATATGAATGTCCGAAAGTTAACTATGTATTTGTATATACTATGGTAAGAAATGTGCATTGCATGTTACTTTATGCAGATGAATATATTTCATTATTTAATTTACTTAATTTTTCTTCTTTTTTTTTTTTTTTTTTTTTTTTTTTTCGGGAACAGTTGTTGTTCCCTTTCCAGTTTCTTGGCAGAGTTGGAAAACATGATGCGGTTTGCACAGTCTCTGGTGGAGGAAGATCTGCACAGGCTGGAGCAATACGTTTAGCCTGTGCAAGAGCCTTAAGGAGTTTTGTGACAGAAAAGGAGGTGGAATTCATGAGGCAAGGTAGGAATTGAAATTATTTCAATGTTTCTTAATGTGTTTCTGGTAATTAACAGAATTAATACAAGGATCATTAAGGATCAGATTTGAGTAAATAATCCCAGTGAAACCTTTGTGTATTGTATGAAAGAGTTCTGCATTTATTTATAGATTGTTTTCGCTTGTTTCCTAGCATCCTTTGTGTACATTTTGGATGACTTCTCAAGCGTTTTTCCGTCTGTTCATGACCTCTTTTAGGTCTATTAACCAGCTTATATTGCTTCAACATAGAATCACAAAACATGAATGCGTATTCCCTTGTAAATAAATCTGGATCAGGCATTAGTGAGCTGTAGGGTACTGAGATTATGTTTTCTTTTGCTTGGCTAGTCGCATCTTGTTCATGTTTAAAAAAGTTTTCTTCTCAAACATAAACGCTGGAGGGTTAGTTTTGAAGAGAGAGTAATGAGCACAAACATACTGCATGCAATTCGCCAAACTGAAGGAGCTTCTTTCCACTCTTGCATTATTTAGTGCTTACAAGTTACATAGGATAAGACAGAATTTATTTAGATAACTGCAGTATTTGATGCTTCTCAGTGATGAGATGCCATACTGCTTCAGCAGATACAGAGTTATGAACAGTGAGCTTTTAACTATACTTTTTCTGGAGTAGTAGCAGGAATACCTGCCTGTGTTACTGGCAGAACAGCTGTGGTTTTTCTCACTCTTTGTCATCCATAGAACCAAAGCTATCTTCGTGCTACAATCCTTGCAACAAGTTTCTTTGACTATACCTTTTCAGTACTGACTAGTATGAATTGCTAGGAATACCTTTGTAAACAGGTGTTGTAAGGGGTTCAGATGAGCTTAATTCTGAACATATTGAGGACATTGCCAAATATACCTTTGGAAACACCAAAGCAGTGGTCTCTGAAGTGGGGTGTGTGCACCCCACCTTTTCCATTGAGATTCAGTAAGAAAATCTTAGAGTTTGTGAGGCATATAGTTTACAAATGAACAAATATACATGTACTGCGAGTGCATGGTCAAAAATATTTTACTAATAGGACTGCATAATCAAAAATACTTTAGAGCAGTGGTCTCCAAATAATTTACCACTATGAATAGATATAAAACAATGTGAGTTGGGTTTTTTTAGTGGTTTGTAAAGGAAAATGTGAAGATGGTTTTGTTACTAAAGAAAAGTTAAAATGTTAGAGGATATGGTGACATTCCTTTAAATGTGTTTTTATACTATACCTTTATCCTTCTAGGTGTTACTATTTGTATTGTTAGTGAAAGTCAGAGTTCTTGTCTGCCTTGAATCTACTGCACCACATTTAGTATACCTGTAATATTAACTAGTAACAGTAAATAAATGGGTGCTTTTCTGTGTTTTGTAGCTGGATTGCTAACAGTTGACCCACGTGTGAAGGAACGGAACAAACCTGGTCAAGAGGGACCCAGACGGAAATTCACCTGGAAAAAGCGATAAGTCTGGTTATGTAAAGAATGAGAGTGCTACCAAAATTTCAAAACACACTGATTTATCATCTAAAACTGTTGTATAAATCTATTTAATAATAAAGACCTTTTTTTTCATTACAATCACTGTTTTCTCTGCTTAAAAAGCAACAAGCAACTTTCTTGAAATTTATTTAAATTTCTCAAAATCCTGGTGTGATTTGCCAGAATGCTAAATCCAACACAGTAGCCTGAGTGCCAACTTTGCATCTTAGCTCCACTGAATTCAATAACAATTTATGGAACTGTCGGTGGACTATAACTTCTAAAAATCACTGTATTTGTTTAATGACTTACCAATCTAAACTCTGAAATTAGGCAGCTCCTAACCAGGTATTTGGACATCTTTGACATGTCTCCCTTTCTGCCTCACAGGTATCTGAGGATAAGTGACAACTTCCCACCTAAATTATGCTGGAGTTGAGAAGCTAGTGAGAATGGTACTGACAATTGAGGGGATGTTGAAAGAGGAACAGTCACAGAGGATAACCTTTGCCTGTGGAATCAGTTGTCTCCAGGATGCTTCCCTAGGTTAAGTAGGGAGTGATTCAGAGCAAGTATCTAAATTTAGGTGCTCTGAATCACCCTCTGGAGGAGTCACTTTTTCTGTTCTTCCCCCAAATGCAGAAAGAGCTGGAGAGATGAGACTGAAGTTAATTTTTTAGAATACTCTTCTCCACCCCTTAAATCTCAAGGGGCCTGATCAAGGATGCATGTTCCGAATATGGCTAATGCACAAAGATAGCATTGGACTCTTTGCCAAATACAGTCATAACTTTTCTTTTTTAAAATCAGAAGCAGGAGGTGATGACAGTGCTGCCCACCTCCTGTCTATAATTGTAGCCTTCCAAAATAGATCAGTGGTTACAGCACTCATCCCAAAAGCTTAAGATTTTGGTTTATTGCCAGGTTCCTTCGTGGGACAGCAGTCAAATACTTTCAAGAAAGCATATCCTTCATCTATCCTGGAAGAACTGGGCTACAGCAGAAAGGAGGATAAAGTTCATCTCACCAAGAGAAAGCAGAAAAAAAAAACCAACTCAGTAGTTTTAACAACAGTGCACCTTCAAAGTTTCTTTTAATTTAGAAGACTTCAGTATTTTGAAGTACAGATTTTTTTAAGTGCTAGAGTACCTGTTCTGCTTCTTATTTGCTGTAGATCATACCAAAAACTCAACACCTCAGAGGTCACAAAAGGTGCCAGCAGGTCACCACAGCTGATCAGCAGCTATGAGGGGTCTGTATGGGTCATTATTTTCCCAAGCAGCATTCAGGAGGGTGCAGCAAGTAAATAGAGCTCATGAGCTGAGTAAAGCAGAGAAGGTCAGCAACTGGGTATGCGTCTTTGACTGACCTATTTGTGATACCTTACTCCCCAAAGTCACTTGGTGCTTCTTTTTAACTCTTGTTTCATGAGAATAGTTTGGAAACTTGGACAAGATTTCTCATTGCTATGGTAGTTCATCTCAATGAAAATACACGACTCTAAAATTACCTGAAAGGATGTAGCAGGGTGGGTGTCAGTATCTTTTCCAAAATATCAAGTGATAGAATGAGAGGAAACAGCTTCAAGTTGTGCCAGGGGAGGTTTAGATTGGGTATTAGGAAAAATGTCTTCACCGAAAGGGTTGTCAAGCACTGGAACAGGCTGCCCAGGGAAGTGGTGGAGTCACCGTCTCTGGAGGTATGTGTAAGACATGTAAATATGGCACTTGGGGACATGGTTTAGTGGTGGACTTGGCAGTACTGAGTTAATGGTTAGACTTTGATTTTAGAGGTCTTTTCCAACACCAGAAGATTCTGTGACTTGTTAGGTTGAATTCAACATCTGAGGCAGTTCACCTCTCCCTTTGAAAAACAAATGGGGTTTACATGAGATATTTTTTTACACTAAGGCAAATACAAAGTGGTTTAATTAGCATTTCTGTTAATTTGAATCTGAATTACTTGTGTGTAGCAAAATAACTCTATATTATGTATCAGTAGAAGTTGTGACTTGTAATAAAAATACTCATCCATTCTGGGACAGTACCTAAGGATTCTTTTGACATGCTCACATAAAAAAACCTACATAAGCACGTGGAGTTGAAGATGCTAGCTGAAAAAGATTCTGGAGAAGATTAAATAGTGCAATTTTTATCTTAATATCTTCTCAAATAAGAATGGATCATCAATTTGGCCATATTAATTTTCCTACCTCATTATTAGGCAAAAAAGCTATGAATGCAACGGCATATCAGCACTTAAAATATGCAGAGTTTTTTATCATGCTTTAAAGGAATTATTAATGTTCTCCCTTTCAAAAAAAGAATGGGCATGGTCTTTGATGTTTGGATCCAGCAAAAATTTGAGACAAAGTTTAGGAATTTATCACAACATTTTAGGAAACTCCCAGAAACACTAGTTAATGCTGTGCAGCCAGGCCACTTGGTCAGGCTTCCAACTAAATCTGAAGCTAAGCCAAAAGAGAAAAAAATTTTAAGAAGAAAAAACCCACCAAATTGTACATTGCTTGGGAGTTTTTTTGTTTTTCGCTTGTATGAACTTTCAGTCATCTGCAATACATGTCAATATTTCGGAGTTAGGAAATTAAAGAGTTGTATTAAGAAGGACTATTTCTTTAGTGTTAAAACTGATCAAAAAGTGACTACAATTTTTCCACTTGTTTTTATGGTTTCATTAGAACAAGAACGATACGGGAGAGCCAAATAAGGAAATTTATTGGTGTTGTTAATTGTCATTTGTGACAGGAGCACAGTAGTAGAATCATTTCATCAGTTTGAATAATCTGTTTTAACTTCCCATTCCTCTCATTCCCTTGCATTCCCAAGGTTATTGAGAGAAGCAGTCCTGAACACCTGCCGACTGTGTCGGAGCCAGGTGTGTTTCTCAGGTCTCAATTGTGAACACTTGAACAGTGTGGACCAACTTACCTTGCCAAAAAAATTTCAGAATTTAGGGTCCTGAATGTGACAGGTGCTTATATCCTAAACATGAAAATGTTTAATGAGTGTGGTCAAAAAGACCTAAGCCTTCCGTGCTTTCTGAGCGACGTATGTTGTGATTCATCCAGGCTCTTGGTTTTTTGGGTTGGTTTTTTTTCCCATCCTCCACGTTGATGTTTTTTCTTTGAGTTCAGATACAAAAATTTCCTCTAAGACAACCGGAATACATCTGTGCCATCTATTTGTGGTACTTCTGTTCCCGTGTTTTGGTGTGGGAACCGGTCAGTGGGAGGGCGAAGCTCCAGGTGTCCCTGGTGCGTGTTAAAGCGGCGGCGTTGCCACGAGATGGCGCAGTTCGCAACCGAATGCAAAGAGCCGTGGCCACAAGTGGGATGTGGATGCTTGGAAAAGAGAGATTATGTCGAATCCTTCCTATAAATGGTGATTTGATAACAATACAGATTCATCTGAAAATAAATCTGTTTGGTTTCAAAGGAGTCGAATCAGATTGTCCTTCCAGCATTTTTTTTCTCCTGATAAGAGAAAAAAGTTTTAGTGAGAAATAGTAATAGTTTTCAGCAATCTAATTTCAGTGAATAAGTAATACCTTCAAACCAACATTACAATTTTATTCTAAGAAATGCCAGCTGATGTGTGAAACTTGGAAATGGTACTGTAACATAGTGCCAGTCATCAAAGATCACAAAATCACAGAATGGTTTTTGTTGGAAGGGACCTTCAAAGATCATCAGTTCCACCACTGCTGCAATGGGCAGGGTCACCCTTCACTAGACCAAAATTGCTCAAGGCCCCATCCAACCTGGCCTTGAACAATTCCAGATATGGGGTAGCCACAGCTTTTTGGGGCAGCCTGTTCCCATATCTCACTGTCCTCACTGTAAAGAATTTTTGCCTTATGTCTAACCTAAACCTACCCTTAGCAATATCATACTAAATATATACGTAACATGATAAATTTAATTATTTAGATTAAATGCCAGAAATCAGTTTTGGCTAAGGGGAGGGAGACATTTGTTATTTAAACTGCATTTTATTTGTATAGTTTCATAAAATCCTTGAGAATACTGAAATTAATTTTCCCAGTATTTTGTGATATTTTGTATAGATAAAAATTTGTAGGCTGGAATTGGAAGCAAAGGTATTTTTTATGCTGTGCTAGCACCCAGTGGATATAGGTTGCAGTAGCTTACTAAATGCTCAGACAAACATGTAAACATAAATCACTGCCCATGTACCTGCATACACAAGGCAGTGTGGGAGCAGAACAAAACTCACAAACAAATGGGCAGTCATGCTTTTAGACTTCACAGTGCCTAGCATCTACCCTCAAACGCTGTGTCAGAAATCACGTTCTCTGTTATTTTTCAGTATTAAATAACTGAATATTGAAGTCTTTCTGGGCAACTCCTGTCCTCCTGCCATTTCTCTCCTAGTTACCAGCCCTGTCAGCAGTAATAGATACTCCTCTGCACTGATGGGAACTTGCTCATTTTGAAGGAAAAGTGCCTTCACTGCTCCACAGAGGAGGTCTGTATTTCAACACACTGAAGCTTTGAGGCATTCAAGATGTGTCCTGACTATTTCTTCATCGTTTCAATAAATGTCGTATTCAGATGCTGACAATATTAACATTATAAATAATGTAAACGGAGTGGTATGTACTTCCACAAGTCCTGATCAGACTAGTACATCACAGAGCAATTTCAGACTGACAGATGATCAGCAGAATAGCAGCACTAATGCTTTCTTCTGAAAGTGCTGGTTTGTCTCTGAGATCAAGAAAAGCAAATTCTTTGTTCCAGGACTGGTCCCAATACCTTCCTGCTTGCCTGGTTGCACTTTACCTTAATAACTGCTGTTTCTCAGAAGAGATGATAATGTTAAGATAAAAGTGATTGCACTAGGGGTACCAGGGCAGAAATTATTCAAAGAAACCTCCGGCATGTCTTGGGACAGTCCTTATTTCAAGTCCTAGAGTAGTCCTGAAGGATTCGAGTTGGTGATGCCTTTAAAACTTTGGCCATATATACCTTATTCCTTGGATTTTGGATCACATATGGGCAGTGGCAGCTGTAATGCTTTTGAGATGGTGAAGATACCAGCAGGGTCTTTTTGTTTGTTTAAAGTTGTGTTCATATAACAGAGGTTTTAGAGGAAAATATTTTTCAAAGCAAAAGTGATTATATATCATCCATTGTCAACGATGAAATTATAAGAATATTGTCACAAACTGCATAACAGAGAAGGAAGAGATCATTGATTTGTGTCTCTGTCTTATAAACTGCTTTTCACACTTGGTCTAAGCACCACATGCCCATCTCTGCAAGTGTGAGGTCAGCCAGCAAAATCCCCACTGAGGTCTCTTAGGCAGGAACAGCAATGCCCAAGAAGGCTGTGACATGAATACTGACAGTACCATGAGACAGAACATCTGCTTCCTTCAACTTCATTGCAAAAGGAGAACACAAGCTCATGGTTACACAGTATCCTCCCTGCTCAGCTCACATACAAAATCATAGGGCTGCTGGGATCTTCCACCTTTCTGCTGTGTGTCACCTTTCATGCTCAACCTGAGTTGGACATTCCCATCTCACTAAGTAGCTTTGGGGACAGCTAAGGAAAGCCCCCAAGCAACTGCTGCTGTGGAGCATTGCACTGCCAGGGTTGGTGCTGGAGTTTTTGCTGCTAGAGGGACGTGGGACTCAGAAAGATCTCACTGAGGCTGTTGCCTTCTGGTGGGGAGGGCTCCAGCATTGCTGAAGCAAGGGCTGCCCCTGCTCATATAATAGACATCTAGGTTGTGTTATTTAGCCAAAAGTTTCCCCCAGATTATGTCACCTGCAAGGTAGAGAGTGATTTGGTTTTCTTCTCCCTCAGCTGCAGTTAAATTCTTAGGAAAAGTGTGTTCTTTAGTGAGATCTTGTCATGAAGGCTGACATCTCTTTTATGTTTTTGAGCCAAGGCCACGAGGGTCCCTCCTGCATCTTTCACCTGAGACCTGAGGTCTTGGAAGCTATTGCTTCTGCTAGGAGAGCTGATGAGACATATGGGTTTAACAATCAGCTTCCCTTGCAAAGTTTCTTTCCCTGTGAGAAAGTCATTTTGAGACCTAAATCCCCCCAACATTACCTCTGAACTCCATTTAATTTCAGAGGTTAAGCAAACAGGCAGATTATTTTCTTCTCTAAGTTCATGCTTCTAAGGCTGAAGGACTCATTTGTACTCAAGTTACAAAGAATCCTTAATGATTTTATTTGGCTAAAGCAAAATGAGGAGGAAAACAATATTTAGAAATTTCATTAGGAAAACACTTGCTTCTTTGTTTCTTTTAAGAGCCAGATTTCTGGATAATCTCTTCCTTAACTCATTTGGGATAGCTGTTTGCATCAGGTATGCTGATGGAGCTGGTATTGACAGGGTGAGTGTGCAAAGCATACACATCACCCTTTGGAAGACTCATGCCTCAGACCAGGAACATGCAAAACAGCTGCCCCTTGGAGATATCCCAAGCTACAAAACAAAAACTAGACAGGAGACAGAACAACTCAGAGCAGCAGCAGAGAGTCAAGGGCAGCTGAACTTCCAAGAGCACCAAGCCAACCCTGCTGTCTGCTGAAGGCTAGGAAAGCCCTAGGAGGGGAGCAGCTCTGGTGGTGAATTGCTGTTCAGTGTGGAAACTGTGGCACCAACTGATGCAGTGATTTGGGATGTCCCACTTCATTCACTAGGGATGGGGTTCCAGATCTCCCCCACCAACCCACCTGGCAGCAGGTGATTAGGAGGCAGGCAGCTGGGCTGCCCTCAGGTTGGCAGGACAGAGTTTGGGAAGGGCCTCACCATGGGAAGGAGGAGCCGCTGGCCAGAACTCTGATTGTGCATGGGCAGAGGATGTGCCCTTCCCTACACCAGTGCAGCTGATTTTGTTTGCCAGTGAAAAGAGGACACTGGCTGTGTTTCATTGTCCACTCTGAGTTTGTTTTTGCCTTAAAGAACTTAAAATTTACCAATACGATGCTTTACATTAGCCTAAAATTTATCAGATGTTTAACATCAAAAGTGAAGACTTTATCCGCTGCCTGAATTTGGCATAAATCTGATTGGTTTCTTTTGTAGGAAGCCAGTTTAGGAATCAATTATATATTGTGATGGGTGTGGAAACAGCTTCTCTTTGGTCATTGTAGTAGATTGCAGCTTGTAATCTGACATCACATAACTGTGTAGCAAATTATCTGAAAATGAAAACTCCTATTAGGACACTTAAAAAATTTCTGATTCAAAATGACTACTTGACAACCATTAAAGTGTCTCTATAGAAATGTCACTACCCTCGTTACATCTGTACCTTTGGTTAGTTTCTTTCCCCCTTTCCAATTTTCTCCCAGCATCTTGCAGCTTGCCTATTATTTGGGTGTATAATTAGAAATCCATTATTATGTTTTATGGAGATGTAAAGAGTAGGAAGAAAGCTGCGTAACTACTTTTTACATGCAGCATGCAAATTATCCACCTTGTGTATTTTGGCTCTGAGTGTTCTGCAGATGTAGTTTCATTTCCCATGGATCTCTGTTTACCCATTTTTATTGCTAGTCATCAAGTATAGGAGCAGAAAAATCCAAGTAGCAGGGAAGGAGGGGCTTTCCCATAGAACTAGCTTTGCATGCCCCCATCACAGAGCGGTGTTAGTTCTAATGGGCTTCACCTACACAGTTCTGTGCATGGCCATTATTTATAATAGCTAGTCATGGAAATGGTAGGTGTAATCAACATCTTGTGAGAAAATGGTCAGTACCAAATCTGAATGGTTGGGAAAGTGCTTTGAAGGATGCAATTAAAATGTTCTATCCAGATGCTGTGTGTACTGAGAAAGGATACAGGATGGGGTTTCAGCTGTACCTCACTTCTCAGGATGACTACACACATCTTTCCTCAGCCTGACACTTTCAGGTGCCGTGTGTTTTGGTCTTGCCTGTGGATAATATCCTGCTGTGTGCTACACTCAGGACCTCATCCAGTCTGTGAAAACCTTGTGGACTTCATGACTCCTTATATCAGGCCCTTATGCTTTTAAGGATTTCAGATCCAATCTTTGTCCTCCCATTAATGCATATGGCACAGTGCAGTTTATGGGTCACACTCCTGCCATGGTTTCTTCAGATTTTACAATTCACCAGAGAGCAAATGGGGTGGAGGTTTGTCCCTTCTCCCTCTCCCTCCCACCAAATAGAATTGTCCTAAGCCAAGAAGCTACTCCACCCTCGGCAGCTGTTAATCAGAAAGGTCTGGTGAGGCCAAAAGCTGGCAAAGTCCCTGATGCTGTAACTACCTGTTTCAGTACAGCATTAAACACTCAGCACTGTGAGAGAGCTGCAAGCTTTGCCAGACCTTTTGGGTGTCCCTTGTTGGGTCCCTGCTGGTGTTTTCCCAAGTGGGAGAATGCCTTTAAGGGGGGAAAGGCCTCACTGTAATGGCCTCAAAGCAAAGATTACTTTAAAGTGGCATTGGGTGGTGGGCCTGATACCAGTGCATGGAAGTGGCTCTTGGAGAGAGTAAAAAAGCAAATTGTATTTCTTTTTTTGGGGTAAGAGGAGGGTGCCGGTGTCTGAGGAGGAGTTGGCCTCACAGGAGAGAAGGAGTGTCCTCAATAGTGGTCCAGAACAGCCGTAACTTGGGAATTTTGACTGCACATAGTGCATGGTGTTGTAGTATGATTTAGTGACTCAATGTAACTTCTGAATATTAAATTTTAAAGAAGAAAAAAGGACAAAGTACACTTAGTAGGTGCATTTTATTTTTTAAATTGAATATCATCTGATTAATTTAGTCTCTGAACAAAACCAGATATAACATCGCTACAATATACAGATTTTTCCCAATTCTTAATTGCTGCTGGTGTTACGTAGCTTTTAATTTCATATAATTGGCAAAATAATTCATTATCCAAGAGTTTCAATCTGTTTTACTCACAGTACAAGTAGGAAACATATTGTGGTCAACCAGACATTAACATTTCGTAATAAAATAGTATTTGATCAGTGTGTTATATGCATGTACTTACACACACACGCATTCATTACACACATATGCCATATGTATTAGAACTAGGGGATCCAGTTTATTTTTTCTAATTTAAAAAAATAAATTAATTATTCCTTGAGCTAATTCGATAACTATGCTATAGTTATGACCTATGGAAGCCATTTATCTATAAAGACTAGAACAATTCAGAATAAAATTGCGGTTAAGGAGCTGTTATAGTGCTGGGCTAGCACATAGTTCAGCTGCTCCTTTCCAGGGTTCGTATGTGACTACAGAGAAATTGCTTATGGCCTGAGCATGCGCTGCAGGAATTTGGTAATACCTGAACAGTGGGAATGGCACTGGAGGTCTGTTTGGCTCATGACAGTGTCCAAGGTTTTGGTAGAGAATCCAAGTAAGAGTGTTACTAATGCCATTCACCCTGATCCTCTCTGTCCATCCTCATGGCTGCTTGCAGGCAGCTTGCTGCTCGTGCTGCCAGCCCTCGTGCAGTGTCCTGAGCCAAGTTGTGTCTGATGGCACCAGAGATGCTGCTCTCAGAGAACAGTTCTACCTCTTCTAACTGCTCGAAGTTGGCCACCAGACCCGCAAGGGCTCGGTTCAACAGGCTTTTGGGACTATCTGAACGTAATATGGCGACACAACTTCTAGATGGTGCTCAAAACTGGCCTGTGGCTTTTTGCAACTGTAGATGAACCAGAATTGAGTTTCCCGGAAGAGAGACCGGATACAGAAAGGAGAAAAGGTGGGGCAGGAGAGTGTGTCAGACCATTTGTTTCTACTGCCAGTAGCAATGCTGGAGAGGTGCCATGAATGACCACTGCTTTGGGGTGGTAGCATATCATTCCTCAAAGCTGAATTATGTTGTTTCTCTGTGTCTTCACCCTCTCCTTGATGGCAGTAGCAGTGGCCGAGCTGGCTCTTGTGTATGTGCATGAAAGCAGCAATAACTCTGTTATTGCCAGTTTGTTGCAGCAAGAAGTTTCCTTCCATGGGTGATGTGCTCGCTGTGCCTAAGCCTCAGCTGTCCTGTTCACCAGGCAGGGAAGGGAAGCTTTGTTCCAGTTGGACGTCTGCCACAGTTATTCCTAGGCGTGACCAAAGAGCAACTCATCTGCATTTACGCGAATTTACGTAAGTTTTTTATTTTAAGCTTGCTGTAACGTTTTATCCTTATTTGCAGGAGAGGATGGGATTTCAAGGCACTGGGGTTGTTGCTTGCAGTGTCAGTGCAGTGACACAGTTCAGCCCGGTCTGGACCAGAAAGTCTCCAGCTCAGTCCTGTCCCATTTATGGGTTGTGTCTTGCACGTCCAACAGCTGTAGAAACTTTTTTTAATCACTAGTTTAAGAAGATATATCTCTGGATACACCCAGGGAGTAGCTCTGTTGAGGAAGCAGGTGCCAGTTTTCCATAGTTACTTTTAAGAGCCAAATTGTGCCTTAGTGCTGATTTTTAGTTTTAAGGCAATATTGAGAATTTAAAAACCCTTCTTTCTTTTTTATTATTTTTTATTTGATCCAGCTGGAGCTCATACTTCCTCTTTAACTTTTTCTTTTATTATTTAAAATCCTTAATTATCTGAGACAAAATTGGTAAGAAAATCTGCAGAATCTAGGGATTCCACAGAGCTCTCTCTATAAACACTCAGGCTATTCACTGTTGCCAAATAGACATGTGCCAACTCTGAAACACCCACCCACTCCCTCCTTCTGCCGCAGCAAACTAATAAGCGCATTGATTACATTCATTTAAGGAAAAACACTGCTCTTTTAATCTTTACATCCCGCGTGCTTTAGATTTCTGATTACGAGAGATATCCTGTTTATCACACATCATGTGGTGAAAAAGCTACTTGACACACCTCAACACATTAGATATTTTAAAAGAATATTTTATAGTGTACCAGCAAGTGGTAGTAGGAGATAATTATCATTTCCTGCAAGCTCTTCTACTATTTGCAAGATGAACGAGAGGTCTCTTAAATGTGATTTTTGTAAAGGTCCCTTAAATGCCTTTAATCCCCCCAAACAAAAATGTTCACATGCAGTTTCTCTCTTCTTTCCCTCTCCTCTGCCCGCTTTCCTCCCCAAATTTGTAAGAACTTTGTTACAATGACACGGGACAACCAAATAATGCCTATTTTGCTGCCCTGTAGGAATCAGTCAGTAAGAGTGGTAATTACATAGTTACGTATAGGTGCATATGTGCATATATATATAAAAACAAATATGAAATCATACATATGTGTTGAACATGTGTTGATAAAATACGAAGTGCATAATTAAGTTGAAGTTGAAACACACCTTTTTTAAGAGCAAATTTTTTGATTTGAGGACTGGCAGGAATGTCCCAAGCTAGGTGCAAAATCCTTTCCAAATGTCCTGTGCAAGTATATCTAGTTATGTACACGGACAAGCTTGGTTTCCTCCAGTGGAGCATTGTGGAAGTCACCCACCAAACCTCAGGGCCATGGAGCTGGTCAGCAGTCCTGACCAGGTTTCCTGGAAGTGTCGGTGCAGGGAGAGGAGGCAGGTCCCTGTTGGGGCAGCTGGTGCTGGTTACCACCTCCGGGCAGCTCAGAAATGACCAACAAACGCATTGCAAAACTGTGGAAAACCTTGCTTGAAGCTCTCTTCTGGGTCTATTTGAATTTACTGTGGTAAATTTTTGTCATAAGTGAGTGATTTGGCCACTAAAGAAACACTGTTAAAGGTATTGGCAAAAGCAGGGTTTAATATACATTTGTGAAAATATGACTTAACAGAGTTTGATGGCAAGGTTTACTTTATTACTACACAGGTTAAAGCATCCAAAGGAAGATCAAGTTAGAAGCAATTTGGAATGATTTACACATGGAAGCCAGGAATGCAAAAGGAGTAAGGGTGCAAAGGACATGGATGGAAATACAAGGTTGCAAAAGGCTTTAGCAGCATTTAATCACTGAGTATTTTAACATTTAAAACTGGCAACTGGTGATGCCAGTCCTGATTTCTAAAGCTACTGAGGCTCCCAGCCATGCAGAGAGGCTTCTACAGCTTCTTGAAAAACATCTCAAATCCAGTAACTTGGACCAGCTTCTTGAGGTATTTATTGTTTAGTGAGTTTGGGTATCCAAGTGTAACCCCTTTTTGGGTTATAACATTTCACTTTTCCTTGCTTAGGGCCACTTTCCCACTCATGCCTCGTTTCATCAGCAGTCCTATCAGCCCTCAGCTGAGACTGAGGAAAGAAGAGTTTGCTGATAATGAATACACAGTCTGTATCGTTTATGTCTGAAGAGAAAGACTGGCCTTGCTCTCCTATTTTCATTGCAGTGTGCCATTCCCCACTGCAACAGTGCTGCAGTAATAGCACCAACATTTAAAGCATCTGTCAGTAATAATTGCCGTGATCTAATGCCAGCCTGCAGTTTTTAACAGGAGTTTCAGAAGGAAGCTGGGAGGGTCTGGACGGAGGGTCTGGACAGAGAATCTCCATGGATATTAAACTCAGTGCCCAAACTAGTTCTCAGGAACAATGTTCAGTGCTGGCCACATGCCAAGTACAGTGGGATGGGGAAACAGTACAGAGATGTGGATTAAGAGGAGATAAAAGGAGGCCCTTCTGCAGGTGTTACACGAGTGTGAGTTAGTAAGTGAAATGATGCTCTGCAAGTGGGTGAGAAAAGTACCCGTGCAGCTGCCAGTGAACCTTAAAAACTTGATTTTGGAGCCTCTAAGGAAAATGTGGAGGGAAGGCGGCTCTGCTCCACAGAGTAAGGCAGAGTGTGAAGGGAAGCACTCTGGAGTTACAGTCTCCTCCTTGCTCTTGCATTAAACCAACAGATTTGTGTGTCTGTGTCTCTGTGTCTGTGTGTGTATGTGTCTGTGTCTGTATCTGTGTGTGTGTGTAGCTGGGAAGGGTGTTGCTTTCTTAAGTGGGGAAAGTACCCAGAACGAAAGTAATGAATGAGGATTCTGATTTATTCCCCTCACTTGAAACAGCCTGAATAAAAAGGGTTGATGGTAGAACACCAGCCACATTTGCTAACCAGGAACGTCCCACAAGTGGTGGGACTCTGCCATGACAGTGCCGTGTTTAGATTCCAAGTCTCAGTATTTTGCACCCTAGAAGCTCTTGACCAGACCTTAACCAAGGCATTAATGATGCAGAGGGACAGTGCTTGTAGATTCCCTGGCATTTGAGCCTGCAACGTATTTACAAGCAAGAACCATCCTGTGCTGGCTCTGACAGTACAGCTTTGCTTTTCTTTCTCCAGCAAGGAAAGGCTATCTGCAGGCAGTGGAGAAATCTGTTGTGATCAGACTTGTCTTTGCTACTGAACTTCAGTATTTGTGATTCTGAATTCAATGCCCTGTGCAGTGATAATAGGGAATGGAGACTTTGCATCTTTAAAACCAGACACCATAACCCGAACAACTCATGGGCATGAGGTGGTGTGAGTGCTTAAAACTCGCTGTGCTCATTTATCACCTGGAGTAAAACCTGTAGGATTAACATTTGTTTCAGGTCCTGCTCGTGTAGCCATGCAATGTCTATGGCTGAAGTGGATTGCTGTTTCCTCAGCAATCTCATTATGAGCCTGGGACCTGCTCGTATTTGCCAGCATGTATTCTCAGATATGGATTCATTTTGTAGTTACCTTTAACACTATATATTGTTGTCCAAATCCATAAATATTTCTAAAAAATAGATCTTTTCCTCTCTTGGCTCTGTTTGCCTATACCGTACTAATACAGTTTGAACCTTTCAGTTATACCCAGGTAAATACAGATATTAGAATAAAACTGTCCGGGTTTAGAGGGGTTTTTTTTTTTCATTCCATATGTGTACAATCTCCATAGCTATTCTGGTAGACTTTTAAAGGCATCATTTACTAAGAATTCTTCCTAATATTTTGACTACTAACCAGGGTTTTTTCCCTTTAGAATAGCGTCTCTAATGGAACAATTCAGAAAAAGCACTATCATCATATCATAATGTACTGTGACAAGAACTGTTCAGCTCCACGTTTTGGCATTTAATGTATTCTCAGCTCTTCACTGTGTCTGGCAAGATACTGTAGAGAAGTAGTTTAGAAAAATGTTTGTAGTAATAAATACAGGACAAATTGTAGCAGATCTTCTTTTGCTGTTTTTCAATTGTTTTTAACGTGTGTGTGTTTCTGCCTGGCATCTTCTAGCACAAGTAGAAGACACCAGCTGTAGGTTTCTATGATTCACAACTGCAAAGTTTCTCTAGACTTTCCAAGATTTCTAGCTAGAGCTTATCTCTGTCCTTGTAAAGAAGGGAGAAACTGGCTTACACAGAAACCCAAAATATACAGAAATTGTGGCTCACAGTAGAGGAATTTAGTTGTAAAACTTAGTTCACTTCCAGAAAATTAATTGCGTTGCTATTTGAATATGAACGAGTTTGTTATGGTTTTGGATATATGTCACAAATAAAGAACTTGTAAAGCTAAAGAATCACCTGAATTTTCAAGTGCTGATGAGAAGCCCTCTATTAAGGTCTCAGTAGAAATTGTAAAACATTTCTCTGAGTCTAAAGGACTTGCAAATAATTGAAAGTATAAATTTATGCTGTAGAAGCTTGTTCCTCTTGCCATGTATTTTTTTTTGCTATTCCTGTTGAGACTCTGCTGCAGTGATCCTTACAGGGAGGATTCCCAGAAGGCCTGAAACCTTTCAGATCTTATTGCTTATATGTTTTCTTTTCTTGACAGAACAATATGAAATAGCTGACCTTGCCCAGAGCAATATCATTAAAGCTAAACAAGATGACATTTGTACTGTGTCTTGGTCAGGAGCTGTCTAAAGCACTTTCTGAGTTCTTGTGAAACAAGAAAAATTTCAAGCCAGTGAAATACGTGTGATGACAGACAAATAATGTTTCTTATTTTAACCCAAATTATTATTATATTAGTAATATTATATGTATAGTAATACACACATTTATAACAAAGAAATGAAATGTTTTATATCTCAGAAGCTCATCTTGAAATTTTTTTATGACACAGTAAATGAAATTCAGACCTAGGTATTTTGAGGAACCTTTGTTTGAGGATCTACTATTGTGCTTTGGGCTAATATGAGGTGACCAGCAGAGGTCTGCCAGGATGTTTTATACCTCATATGAAACAAAGGAGAACAGATGGAACCCGGCTGACATTATCTACCAACTATCAACTGCACTTCAGTCAAAGTGAATGGGGAGCCAGTGAGGACTATCAAAGGCAGCAGGTAAGGGGAGTACACAGCAATTTTCTGCATTGAACCCGAGAAGACAAAAGTGACTTTTTGATAGAAAATAAATCTAGTCTTCCTTTTTTTCCTTGATTTGGGAAGGAATTCAACACTCTTTACATATAGATCCCATTCATGCAGCCTTTGTGTCCACATACTTAACTGGGCAAATATTTTAAAGTCATGGTTCTCATCAGCTTTTTCTCCCCCGTGCCCATGAGCTTCAGGGGCTCAGACAAGCACTGGTTCTGGTGTGATGCTTGTGCCATCCAGTGATCTGGTAAATGGCAGCTGCCAGTTAAAGAAGTGAGATAGTGAAACCTGTTCATGACACCCCGCAGAGAGCACATACAGTATCCTACTTTGGTATTGTACTTCCTTGTCTGCCCACGAGCTGGGTGGAGCTCCTTTATTTCAGTTTTCCTTTGTGCTTGCGCAGGATGGATAGCACTGAGGAGGGCATATAGCCCCATAAAGAGGGTTATTCTCCTTTCTGGATCACCTTTTCCCATAATGTACTGACTGTTGTGTATTTTTCCCCATATGCCAGAGCTTTACTAGGCTGGAGTGCCATTCACAACACCCTTCCCGTCCTGGAGATTGTAGTCGACACAGATGGCTCTTTGTTGCTGAGTATATGTGAGAGCTAAATTGAATGTGAGCTCTCGTCTAATATTTAACAAAGCACATATTGAGTTAATGACTAATGAGTCATTATTGCAGGAAGCTTTTAGTTCCGAAAGGTTAAGTGGTTCATTTGAATATTGCCCAAGTATCTTTGCCCTGTCAGGGTTTTTTTCCCTAAAGTTAATTTGCTATTGTTGTGATCATGTCTGACAAGTGGTGACTAAAAGCAAAAGCAGGTTATGGGAGTCAGTTTCCATGACATTATTTTACTGGTATTTAGCAAGTTGGATTTATTAGCTCAGCATCTCATTTACATGGGCCCTTATGCAGAGATGAAAAGCCAGTTTTGAGCATAGGTCATCTTCTACTGGGAATTATTTGCATCAGAGGCAAAGGACTTTTGGAGAAGTGATAGAAAAGTGGACAAAGTTAATGGAGCTAGAAGAGGTTACCAGAGCTACCAGAAGAGCTGTGCATTCACAGGTAGAGGAGTAGACATAGGAATTATTGTTAATTATAAATTTGTCTCTAGTAAAGCACGATGGAAACAAGTTTCTGCTACACTGATATTAATCATAGAAATTTGTGACATACAGTCCTGAAAATGGAAAAAAAATATTTCTCCATGTTACTTCACTTATGCTGAACTCTCAGTTATTTGAATGAGTTTTTCAGTGGAAAAAAACCAGATCTCCACTGCATATTTTTCTGTTAGTTTGTTGAGACAAGGAACACACACACACATGAAACCCACACTGTCCTGCTTTGCTGTTTTCCAGCACAGGAAGGGTTTGTGAAGCTGGCATCTGAACCATGCAGGGTCAGCCTGGCTGTTGCAATGAATCGGCCCTTTTTTGCCATAGTCACTGCAGCGGCTTTACCACCACACAGCAGAGCATAACACCAAATGTTCACCTGTGGCTTTCTAACACTGGCATTTTTAGCATAGCTGCTCCTCAGGTCTGTATGCTCCAGCTGTATTTTGAATAGATTCCAGAAACTTTTTATTCTGAATCTTCAATTCAAAATATTTTTAAACTTTTAATTAATGATAAGTAACCCCCTATAGCTCCACCTCTCTGGAAAAGAGATCCAACTTAGTACAGCAATGCTTTGCTTTCAAGGTAGTGGGCATGTTTAGTGGGGTTTTTTTAATTAGTTCATTATTACAGTTTCTCTACTGACTCCTTAAATTAGGCAAGTTTCTTTGTTCTAAATCATCTAAATTATTATTTTTTCTAAAAAGCTTTTAAAGATACTTCTGTGGTCCTTTGAGAAGCCTGTTAAGTGTTCTTGCAGTGGAGTGACTGTTCTGTTCAGGAACACATCTCTGTGGTGTTGGAGTTAAAGGAGAGCTACTGAACTCCATCTTCACCCAGAAACAAACTCATTTTCTCTTTGTTTACTTTGTAGTCTAAAGCTGAAAATGTTTCTTCAAATGGTTCTCCATGGCTCCCTGTGCATCTTTGGAGCTCAAAAACTACCATGAAAATCAGCTTCATGTTTTTCTTTTTTCAAGAATCCAGAGAATTTTGAGGTAAAAAAATACTATCCTCCATTGCTCCAAGTACTTGAAGGAACTACTCCCTGCTCTTGTGCCAAAGACCTTCCATTCCCAAGTCCAGACCTTTTCCTTCTTTAGAGCAAAATCTCCATGACTGCTGTCAAAGCACTGTAATATCACATTGCTTTTCCATGTAGATAAGTGCTTTGCTAAACCAGTGTTCTCTGTGCATCTCAGCATTAAGATCCAATATAGAGATCAGCCCCCTTATCATGAGTTTAGACCAAAAATAAACATCAGAAAGTATGTTTGTATATGTACTCTAATTCATCCAAAGGCATTATTCTGTGAGACCTAGAGAACAAGGTCTTACAGGATTGACCTGATTTCACTCCTTGCTCAATATCACTCTTTTCTTTCCTTCTTTTTTTTTTTTTTTTTTTTTTTTTTTTTAGTAACATTTTTTCCTGCCTTACTGCACCCGTAGATCCCTGGTTCTGGTGGTATCTTTTCACCTCTGACATCTAAAAGTGAAACACATAATTTGCAAACCTCCTCAGAGCAGGGTGCTTTGCAGTGTGTTAGGCTGCCAGGCAAAGCTCGTGAACAACAAACCGAAGGGAGTGTGACAGCAAGTGCAGACCTTGAGCCAAGACATGGCATGCAATTTAAATGACATGGGAACAAATGTTCCTTCACAGTCACTGTCTGGAGACACACCAAGGAAGGGTGACCAAAAAATACATCCACTGTTGAATATACACATCTTCTATTTCAGAACAATGTAAAATGGTTGATTTTAATAGACACCTCTCATTTCTGAAGACTGCCCCGACAGACAGATAACCCTGGAGGTTATCACTCAGGGATGCAGTGACACTGGCACCAGGGTAGCAGCTGTTCTCAGATGCAGGCAGTGAGGTGTGAGGGAGCTGCTGCCTGTGCCATGGGGACAGACAATGCTGTGCTGAAGCCTGAAGCTGCACTGGAGTCTGTTTACTCCATGGACCTGAAAATGTTTGACCGCTGGCACTGTTCTGCATAAGCTGACAAGCAAGGAGAACTAAAAGCATTTTAGTCTTTAATTGGCTCTATAGACCTAAACCCCAAATGTATCCAAAGTAAATGCAGAAAGCTGCCTTTGGCTGCTGACCTCAGTGGAAAGACAACATCCTTTTTTTTCATGCACATCAGAGCCCTGCCAATAGTTTTTGAAAGAAGGACAGAAAAAGGTGAGTGGCAAAGTGAAGGTGCCTTGTCAGTGGTTACAAGACTGGCTAACACTCCTCTGCCTATGGCTTTTGCCATTGCAGTCATGCTTGATTTTCCACAAGCATCTGTCTAGCCGCAGCCTGCTGAGTTCTGCTTCTTACCATATGCTTCTCCCCTTTAAGTGCAGCATTTCCCTGTAGGAACTGCTTCTAATGCCTGTTTCTAATTACTCTGTTTCTTTCCTACTGGCAGGTGATGGACCAGGTTGTTATAGGCAGAGGTGCCACCTTTGCTCATAGAGCAGAGCTGGCTGTGGCCAGGTATAGCCTTCGCTGCTCCGTAGCCCGACTGGCATCCTGCTCACTCAGTTGCTTCAGCAGATGTGCATGATTAATGGATTATTTACCTTTTGCTGCCTGATTATTATTTTTCTGCCTCTAACCTTTTCATTTTTACAAATATATTTTGACTTTGAAATTCTGGGGATTCCACTTATAACCTTTATGTTTATTGGTGAAGCAACTATTATTAGACTGTTTTCCCCCTTCTTTTTAATTTTGGAGTTTAATTATATTTTTCCTTCTGCCTTTTGGTACAGGTGCAGTAATTAGATAGCATTAAGTCTGTTTCATGATCATTAAGTAGGCTTGTTATTGTCCTTTTTGTATATATTTTGAAGTTGTAAATAAGTCACCTTTCTAATGAATCTGCCTGGTAAATCTTTGCCCCAGCACTGAGATAGTGCCACTCTGGTTATATGAAGAAAAGGCCTTGAGTCAGGTACAGTCCCTGTTGCTTTCCAGCCACCAGCACAGAGAAGTCAAAGTGATGACAGAACTGCTGTGCTTGAGAGTGTAGCTGAAGACTTGCAGGTGGGATGGGCCAGGGGGAAGAGGGGTGGTAAGAAGGGGAGCAGCAGAACAGAAATTTCATTTACTCTGAGGAGCATCATTCTCAACATCCCAGGGGCATGTATTGGTGTCTCCAGCCAGGAAGGGAGTCCTAAAAGCTGAGGGGGCACTGGGGGATACTTGCATAATCTTATTTTTCCTCTGCCTTTCTTTCTCTTTCACCTTGGATTGGGCTCATTTCCCCATTCTACCATCCCTCTCCAGCTTTATCTCTGGAATTTTTAGGCTGTTTTGATAATTTATGTGCTAATGCACATTGTGCTGATTCCTTTTTCAGGTTTTTTTTGTGGTGTTCCTCCCTCTCCCTGCCTTTCTGACAGCTTGTGCGCACTGACCAGGCACAGACACTCCTGGGTCTCATGCTCTGTTGTAGGTGTTCTCCTACATTCTCTCTGTAAAAACCAATCTGAATTGTGCTGAACCTTAAATAATAAATGTAACTGCTTAAAACACTGGCACTATTCAGGTCTAAGTTTGTTTTCAAATTCAGGCTTGTGAGCTCAGGGCACTTGGATGAGATCCCTGACATTTTCTATGGGTGTGGGGTTTTTTCAGTGTTTCTAAAGTACAATCGATGGGATAATGTAACATGGCCTTTTTTAAAACACTCTTCAAGGGGTGAAACACTAGATAGCATATTGATGCAGTGTGCATAATTTCAGACAGGGTGAATTAATCAGCTTTATGTGTTGGGTGTGCAGGAATGGATTTTGCATGGTTACAGACTATCCACCCAAAAATAGAGTAGTGGGAGACAGCAAGAAGAATAGAAATGTCCCAGAGGTGACTAGGGCAAGGAGCAGGGAGGAGGAAGAGAGGCTTCTTGGCAGCATGACTCTGCAGCATTAGTGCTCTTTTCCAGCTAAGGCTGGAAATTTATTCTCCATGATTACAAGAGAGGAAAAACATACCCATCTTCTGGTGCTTGTACTCAGGTTTTAATATTTTCTTGTATGAAGCCACACAGAGTGACAAGCATGGACCTCAATAAATATCACCTCTGTGTGGGACACACCTCTTTATGCCATGAAAGATAAAGCTACCAGTCTTTTTTAGATTGTGTAGATTTGCTCAGTGGCCTCCACTGGTGCCATCAGAACAAGTAGAAATATGTTGTTACTGAGACCAGGCTGGGTAATTTGATGGAGAACACAGCTCAAGTGCAAGAGTAGTTGTCTGGGGCTTCACCAAGTAGGATGAATGCTGCAAGTCAAGGTTTCTTTTCTGCTGTAGGGTGCATGGGACTGAAGTTTGGTGCATCTCTTTGTTGGAGCACTTTAAGAAGAGCAGCGTAGGCATTGTATAGGTCTCCCCTTGGGTGCCCAGCCTCCCAGCTGCAGGTGGATGTGGCTGAAGTAAAACTCCTGTGGGAAAAGGCCAAGTGAAGGACAGCCTTGTAACCAGGAGGCTTTTGGTGCTGAGGATGTGGTACATTTGCTTCCAGCTTTTGTGCCCACCACAGTGCTGGAGCTGGTTCTCTCTCTGCAGCACCAGGCAGCACCTGCAGTGGGCAAAGTTATACTGGTGAGTACTGGTTATAGTGGAGAGGATTCACACTTGTACTGGTGCCGTGTGCTTTCTTTACAGTGTGGTTATATTACCTACTGGAATGCACCGGCAGCAAGAGCACAGTTTTAGCACCACCACTATCACTTCACAGGTGGAGCGGTATTCAAGAAAAAATGAGGTCCTCTTCTACCTTGGGTACAGGTTTTTTCCCCTCAAATGTTACAAAGAACAGGAAAAAAACCTTTTTGTATGTCAGAGCATTTCCAGCGCTTCAACAGCAGGAGGACAGTTGTGTAAAGCAGTGGCAGGTCTTGATGCATAAAATAAACATATCAAATCAGCTAGGTTTTTTTATGATTCCCATTGCTGGGCTACCTTGACAAGACATTTTATCAGTTTTCTGCAGTGGGTCTGACCACATGCTGCAGGTAGCACACAACACGTAGGTGCCGTGTTATGCCAGAACTCAAGTGTCTAGATAAGACATGGTGAATAAATATGGATAGCACTTATGTTTTCCTCCACTTTCCTCAGTTTACTTACACCAGAGATGGAGGTCATCCTGAATAGGCCAAAAAATCCACGGTCCATAAAACTTGTTGCATGAAACTAGCATGAACTTCACCCTCAAAATATTGGGCTAAATAAAACCCCAGCAAACAGGTTTTTTTCTTTAGCAAAATGGTATGAAATGAAAAGAACTGCCCAAACAGACTGAGCAGCTTTAGTGTTCTGATGTCATCTTGATGGCATGAAAGAAATGAGAAAGTTCAGATGTAGCTGTCTGTTACTCTGTTAGCACATGCCACCGGCTATTTTGTCACACACTCAGACTAAATCCAGAGGGGCTTGGACATGAGAACTGAGGAACAGCCCAGGACCCTGTACATTTGCCAAATATCCATCGTGCTCTGGCAGGAAAGGCTCAGTGGTCTGGGGTTTTGGAGGTGAGAGAGAATGAAAATGAGGTGGAAGGCATCTCACAAATATTATTCTTGTAAATAATTGGTCACCAATTAAGCACTGTCAGTCCTCACCCCATTCTTCTTAGGTCCAAATCTTGCTACAGAGGATAAAATGAAGCAAAACTTATGGGAGGTTCAAATCCATTCTTTTCAGTTCAGTGTCTTCAGGATTCATGTGTTCAGGATTAGCAATCTCTGATTCATGAGGTTTTACCTGAAACTTTTATTTTGAGTGAAATCAGTGCTTGCTGTTTATTGTATGATGTAAGTCCACATACAGAAGGGCTGACCTCTCTGCTTCCTCAGAGCTCTGCAGAGCTGGACAGAATGTGGCAGGACTGCTTACAAATGCCTTCAGATTCCTTACAGTACTGACATGATAAGTCAATGTACTTACTGCACATTTCATTGTTTCCTTTGTAAAACCATTAAAGACAACATTTCACCGTGGAGACTTCATTAAAATAGTGGGTGTATGAAAACATTTCAACACAAAAATATATTGCTACCAAGTTAAGAAACCACAAATTGCTATGTTAGAGCCCAGCTTTGCTCTTAATTACTGCAACATTGTTTAATAGAGTCAGGAACCCGTGTTTATTTTTACTTCGTTTTTATTTTCTATCATTTTACTAAAGCTTCATATCAAACTGCATGTTTGGTACAGGTCTGGAGGAGAAAAGTGGTCCAACTCAGAGGGGCAGAGGGACCCCCCAGGCAGGGCACAGGCTGCACTGCCACAAAGCCACGCAGTTCTTCAGCCAGGGAAGACACAGAAGAACAAAGTGCAGCCAAGGGAAGGTGGCCAGGGGCCGACAGAAGCCTGTGTGCAGAGCAGAGGCTGGCAGCCCTGACAGCTGGGACAGTGTGGCTCGTTCCCAAGGGAGTGAGAAGGGGCTGGGTGGAGGGGGCTTTACAATTTAGGGAGTCACTGAAGTTTGTTCTGTTTTGACACGAAGTCAAAACCTGACCTGACAGGACACAAGGTGGGGAATTTTATTGCAAACCTTTAAAACTTTCTCCTTTCTAAACTCGGGAGCTTTTTCCATTTTAAAATTGGTCTGGCTCACAATTTCCTGAGCCCTGGCTTTTGCATTCAGAGCCCTCTTGGTGCTTTTAAGGACATTTGCTTCAAAAAAGAGTCCCTGGCAGGTCTTCGTTTTAGCTGCCTTTGAATCTTGCCATGGCATGGCTTTAATCAAGAAAATCTTTCCTTTTTGCCTTCCACCAGGAGGAAAGTTACCAGCACAAGTGATTATTTGTATGAAACACCACACGCTCCTGTGATTTTATATCAGGCAGATGGGAAACCCAAAAGTGCAGGGTGTATTGAGGCATCAATAATTAACAGCAGCTTAACAAGAGACTCCTCCCTCCCCTGTGATTGAGATTTCTTTGGTCTGTGGTTTTTAGATTTGACCATCTGTGCTGGATTTGGCTGGGATAGAGTTAATTTTCTTCACAGTGGCAAATATAGGGCTGTGTTTTGTATTCGTGCTGAACACAGGTTTGATAATACAGAGATGTTTTGTTATTGCTGAGCAGCGTTTACACAGAGCCAACACCTTTCTTTACTGCTTTTCATACTGCCAGAGGCTGGGAGGGAGACTGGAGGTGCATGGGAAACTGGGAGGAGACACAGCTGGGACAGCTGACCCACCTGACCAAATCCATATTCCAGACCACATGACATCATGCTCAGTATATAAAGTGAGGTTAAAGAGGAAGAAGGGGGATGTTTTGAGTGATAGTGTTTGTCTTCCCAAGTCACTGTTACCTGTGATGGGACCCTGCTGTCCTGGAGATGGCTGAACACCTGCCTGCTTATGGGAAATGGGGAATTAATTCCTTGTTTTGCTTTACTTGTATGTACAGCTCTTGCTTTTCCTATTAAACTGCATTTATCTGAACCCATGAGTTTTCTGGCTTTGACCCCTCTGATTCTCTCTTCAGTCCCACTGAAGAAGGTCTGAGCAAGCGGCTGTGAGTGGCTTGGTTGCTGGCTGAGGTTAAACTATGATACCATCACAGTTGTGTGACCATTCAGAATTGCAGAATGAGCAACTGCTGTCAGAAGTACAGCTGACATGATGACTGGAGTATCTAGAGGGGATGTAGAGTGGCTGCTGTCCAGAATAAGACCTTTCGGGAAGATTTTGAAGCAAGAACACTAAAGCTTGTGCTTGACAAATCAGCGTGTCACAAAAGATGACAGAGATGCTTTGAAATAAGATATGACAAGTTAAAACCTAAAGATGGATCAAACAAGTATAGAAATAAAAACCTTCTTCCTCTTTGCAAATACAAATCCCCAGTGAATAACATCTTTTTAAAAAGCAGATACAAATTCATCCTGTGCTCCTCCCTCCCCATCTTTGACTGCCTGTGATTCAAGTAGAAAACCACATACTTCTGTCAAACTCTGCAAGCTTTCTAGCATGACACTGCAGAGTAACCTTGTACATTACAGGGTCTAAAGGGATTCAAACACCTTTTCATGCTGACTCTCAAAGAGATATAAAGAACTTGCATTTTATTTGAATATACTTCTCCAGGTCAGAGGAGCACCAAGTGCATAATCTTGAAGCTGTAACCAGTAACTTGCTATTTTTTATAAATTCTCTGTTTATTCCGTCTTTCCCTAATATTTGGAAAAAAATGCCATAAAAACCAACAAACCAAACAATTTATTCAAGACACATGTACTTTTTAGCCTTTTACCTCTCTTTAAAGAGAGTATTGTGGATGTTTAAGCAATACATTAATCTGGCAAAGGGAAGACTAGAAGACATTTGGACCCTTCCCAATCTGGTTTCAAGTGTGTCAGCACTGGTCTAAAACAAGAAACAAACCTACACAAGTTGACCCTGCTTCAAGTTGGGCTTAAACAACACCATCTCCAGAGAACCCAGCCAGCCTAAATTTTTCTAGCATTTTAACATGCATTGGGATGGTCAGGCCTCACTCAATGCAAGTTTCATGTTATGGAGGTTATGGGACAACATCTTCAGGGGGTTATTGGCAATTATAGCCATTATAGGCATTCATAATGGCATTCAGGGCTGCTGTTGGATTTTTAGACACTATTATCAGCCTTGTTACCCACTGAAAACCTGACATATATTTAGCCATCAGCATTCTGCTGGCAGGCCTGGCCTCTGACCTTACACTGTCCTGCAGCTACGGTTGTTGCAGTGAACTGGACCTTCGGGACTCATTTCTACATAAACTCAGCTATACTCTATTGATTATTTGTCTTGAAAGGAGTTGCCATCTGGATTATTAGCAAGGACCATTTTCTAACCACTGTCTAGACACAAAACTAGCTGAAATCCCTCTGTGCCAGTCACAACTTGTTTTGGGAGGTTTTTTAATGATTTCTGCATTATCTTTCCTCCACTGACTGGAAGGAAGGAAGGATGCATGGATGGATGGATGGATGGATGGATAAATGCAAATCAGGGCTCTCCAAAGTCTGTTTCTGGCTGGCTGAGATAATGAAGTCGTGCTTGTTGCAGCAGTTTTTCATTCCTTTCAGCATCATGCTGCACTCCAACATTTCCATCCCAAACACCCTCCGTAAGAGCATCCCAAGCACCCATCAATGTTCCCACAGTCTTCACCTCAGCCAAAGGAACAAACTTTTGGCTGTAGGGCTGTAGAAACCTTGTCAGGTGAACACAGACCTGAACTTCAAAACAAGAGCTCTGCCCTGCAATTCCCACTCTGTTGGATTTTTTCCCCTCCGGATCCCCATCTATACTGCACACACAACCTGTGTTTGGCATCCAGTGGATGCCTGCACCAATGCCAGTGCCTGCCTTGCCTGGCAGAGCGGGGCTGGAAAGCAGCTGAATTAGGTCACACCTGCATGTCCCAAACACTTCTGTTCTGTACTTGTCCTTTGTATTCCTCTCTCACTACCTCCACTTGGAGACAACACTGGTTACCACAGACTCCTTACCAGCACTTGCCACCGTTCCTTTCCTGGGATTTCCTCATGAGCAGGTCCAACGGTACCACAGTGATGGCTCCAGCCCCTCCTGCTGGAAATGGGGGACACTTAGTCCTTTGGCCCTGAAGCCAGGGCCATTAGCCATGAGCAGTGAGGAGCAAGATGAGGAACACTGGCTGCATTCTGCAGAGTATGTAAGTGCCAGCCTCACTTCCATGTTGCAGGGACATAATAATTCCCTTTTTCTGGGAACATGGGCTAGGCTCTGGCAGTAATTCTGCTTTTGGTATCCTATGGGTGAGTTAGGAATCTCTAGTAATACAAATTATCATCCTATAACCTTGGTGGCATTTGCATCTTTTGTTTTCTTTAAACTTTTTGTTCTGTTTTGCTTTGTTTTTTTTTACTGAAGAGTGATCCAGTAGAGAAGCTGTGGATTAAGCTCCCTTTCTATGTGGTCCCAGAGGTGCCTCTACAAACTGCAACCACTTCCACTGCTCTTAACTACCAGCTTATGCTCCCAGATCAACACCAGCCCTGTTTCAAGGTCTTCTTCTCAAAATGTTTTAGTACATCTGTTCATATTGCTCCAGGATGTCCTTGCAACTGGCACTGACCAGACTCCCTCCGTACTTGCCTGATTAATCATGGAAGGATTGCTTTGACTCCACAGAAGCAGATGAAGATCTTCCAAATCTGTAATCGCAGTGGTCCCTTTCATCTGAATCTGTAAAAACCCAGATTCAGTCAGGGAAGAGGTAAGAGTAAGTAAAATTCACTGGTTTTTAAGAACACCTGCTTATTTCCATTAACACCTTGCACTTGCTTAATTCAGGCTCATCTGACTCCCTGCACCAGTCACCCTGATGAATCCTTTATTTACCACTAGAGAATCTTTCTCCTTCACTTGGCCATTCATATTCCAGGGTTTATATATCTATGAATCAGTGACAAACATAATTAAAAGACTTTTTTATTAAAAATCAACATATTTATACATTTGTACATTCCACATACTGCTGTGTATGTTCACCAAATAACCACTAAGTCTTAAAGCATTAACAGTACAGATTTCCATCTGAACAAATTTACTGCAGGGGAACTTCAGTTTTGCAATCAATCAGACATTTCAGAATGTCATTAACTTCTTTTCTTCTTTTCCTTTAAAAAGTAGCAGTACACTTAATTACCAGTGTTCACAAGACACAAGCCCCAAAGTGTTTGTACAGCAAGAGAAAAATTAATTAGCAAATATAGGCAATAGGAAGAGAGCTCACAATGGAAATGTATTCATCGCTGCCTATTACAAACAGCAGGATGCTAATAAAACACTTAGAGCCATGCTGAATAGAGACTGCAGCAAGCCGGGAAGAGTTTTAAAATAAAAAAATTACTTCTTGATAGAACTGTATAAACCAAAATATTTTTTAATGTTGTTCAGGACAGGAGTCCTGCAAAGAACAGATGTTGTAAAGACTCAGCAGAGTCAGGATAATGCTTGTGTGTTTAAACCTGTAATAAAGTTCTCAGAAAACATACACATACACATCCCTACCACCACCTTTCCACAGCTCATGCGAGTAGGGTTTCATGTGGTTGACATAATAAAGTGACATTGTACCAAAGACAGAAGCACTCAGGAGTCCCCCAGACCTCTCAAGATTTATTCCCATGTCAATTAGGTGCTAGAAGAGTGACATTATTCAGGTGACAAGGGCTGGAAAGTTTCCGGAGACTGGGAGCAGGGGGCACAAAGAGAGAAGTTCTCCCTGTGACCTGGACTCCTGTGCACGGCTGAGCCACCACAGTATGGGGTGCCTGAAGAAGTCAGTTCACAGGTACCTGCGGCGTGCTCTGTGCAACAAATCCCAAATGCTTATTTTCACTAGACTTCGACAATATTACAAGAATACTGATCTCAGTGTGACAAATCCATTTAAAAAGAAGAAATGAATATGTAACCATGAATGTACAACCGTGAATCTTATTTTGAGCAGAGTACCAGGTTCTGAGCAATTTTTTCTCCTTAGGATTTTTCTTCTTTTTGACTTAAAGAGGGGAAAACTGCATATGATGGCATATACATTTCACAGGTAATTTTTATGTGAGGAAGTGTGGAGATACGAAAGGGTAGAAATTTTAACAAGTGCTTTTTGTATGTACCATCAACTGTTGCAGTGGGTGGCTAAAAAAAAAAAGTCAGAGTTGCAATATTTCAGTGAGTAGAAGCTACACATTAAACAAACGTGCCTCAGTATCTGCAGAGGCGTCTGTGTGAGAGACTAATCTCAGTTAGTATGTCCTCAATCACAGACACACTGCACTTCTGTTTTGGTTTTCACACATACCAAGTTGTAGGAGACTCACTGGAAAAAGTGACAGAGATCAATTACAAACAATTTAGCAACAGCTAAATTAAGGAGAAACATTGTGACAGAATCTTTTCTCTTTGATGGCATGTCTAAGACACCACATTCACTAACTGTAGATAAAAAGATTGTATCAAGCTTAAACTCCCAGAAAGCATTTAATTGCCAAACTAGGATGGTCAGAGAAATACTCTTCTTTCCTGCCTCTCCTCCTTCACATATCCAGTCAGCAATCAATAACCAGTTCATCCCCTCCACGCTGCTGCCACCATACCAGGACTCACCACAGCAGCAATGGTGTCCTAGAACTTCACGTATGCAAACCAAGAATGATCAAACTGACAATACCAAAATAAAAAGACAAACGAACTCTTGTTCCCCAATGTGAAGTTCTCTTACCCAAGGGGTGTCGCAGTTTTCCTTCCTAAGGAAATTTGAATGCAGACCTTTCACAAATTTCCTACAAAGTACAGAATACCATGCACCACTGACACAGGCTGACATCTCCACTGGTCCAGCAGTATCCCAGCTGCACACACCCTGGAAGGGCATTATCCTTCTCCACCTCCCCATCGAGCTCTTGCTCCACCTCCGCCTCACACTGGGTTTTTTTGCGTTTTCCTTTTGTTACCATGGGATTTCTATATTAAGTCATCCAAATGAGTTTCTACTATAAAATTTAACAAAGGAACAGGTAACAACATATGCATCAAATGTCAACACTTCTCCAGTCCACATTCTGGGGGAGCGGAGAGACCTAAAAGAATTAGATGCCCCCAATTTAAGTATTAATCCCACTTTTAAACATCTATGATTATAAATATGCTACCTTGCATTATTCTGATTTCTGCATCTGTTCTGTATGCACAATTATTGTTTCTGCTGCATTTTAACTAAATCACACATCTGCAAAAAAAGTACTGAATATTAATAAATTAAAATTAATATAAATTAATCTTTTACAGACATACCTTTTCATGCAATAGCAATTAAGAATTTTCCTGTCGTCTGGAATGACATGATCTTTATTCCATTGCAACAGCAGTTGAGAAGACAAAGTTCATCACTACATGGTAGCTAGAATTAGTCTAAATCATGGAGAGAGGTCTTTGTTTTAGTACCTACGTATCAGATGGAACAAAGCATACTGAGGATGCTGGCAGCAAAACAAAGTATTTCTTATGAAATGCAGACTACTGTACACAAAGTCTTAGAGGGTCTTCGTAAAATCACTTCCGCTCTATCAGCAAGTATTTTGAGGACTGAGGACTACAAATTTCTCAGTCATTCCTGCCAGTTGTATACACAATGTCCAAACCCCATGAATCCAAGACAGTCGGCTCATACCAGTGCCACAGCAGAATCACTCATGCCCAAACTGAGTCAGAAATGCCCACACTGGACTTCTCTGTAGGTGCCTCTCACTAAATATGGCTCACATATCTTAGTAAAAAGCACTAAAAATTCCTTGCTCTGGTTCTTAAAAATAAATAAAATTCAATACAACAGTTGTAATTATTAATTTCAGAAATGGGGAAGATTCAAAGAACTTTTGCTTAAAGCAAAGTACTCCCCACCTCGAGTACTGTGTCCAGCTCTGGGGCCCCCAACATAAGAAAGATGTTGACCTGTTGGCCAGAGAAGGCCCTGAAGATGATCACAAGCCTGGAGCACCTCTCCTGTGAGGACAGGCTGAGAGCTGGGGTTGTTCAGCTTGGAGAAAAGAAGGCTCTGGGAAGACCTTATAGAATCACCCAGTATCTGAAGGAGGCCCACAAGGCAGCTGGAGAGGGAGTTTGTACAGGGGCACATGGTGATAAGACAAAGGAGAATGGCCTTAAGCTGAAGGAAGGCAGGTTGAGATCAGGTATTAGGAAAAAAACCTCTTCAGTCAGAGGGTGGTGACATACTGGAACAGGTTGCTCAGCAAGGTTGTGGACATCCCATCCCCGGAAATGTTCAAGAGGAGTTTGGAGGAGACTCGGAGCAACCTGGCCTGGTGGAAGGTGTCCCTTCCCAGGGCAAGGGGTTTGAACTAGATATCTTCAAAGTCTCTCTCATCCCAAACCACTGTATGATTCTATGAGAAAGAAATGGGTATCTTTTTCCCCTGGATGAGGTCTGATTGCCCCTTCTTGGAGGCAGCACTACACTTAGAAGGAAGTTTCATAAGCCAACCTTTCTGTAAAGGACAGTGTATCCAGACAACGCTCTCAGGCACATGGTGTGATCCTTGGGGTGTCTTGTGCAGGGACAGGAGTTAGACTCTGTGATCCTGACAGGTGCCTTCTAATTCAGCATATTCTACGATTCTAGAAAGTACCATGCAGATACTCCATTTTGCTGAGTCTCCCCTGATTTGGAATGCTGAAGCAGGGAGCAACCATACCAACTCAGCTGCACGCTAGTCAGTAAGCTTGGCATTTATTAGAGCTTTACAGAGTTAAAAGAAATGCTTTAACTTTGAAATACTTAACTTTTAGTTAAAGTTATTTTTTGACCTCTCTTGGGGGAAGCTGCTTCTTTTAAACTGACTGCTTTAAAATGGTTAAATAGCAATGTGAATAATGTATCAGGGCAGTTAAGTAAGGGGTCTGTGTTATTTGAAAAACCTTAGTTTACAGGATATTTAGTAGAATATAACAAATCCAGTACCCCTGTAATGCAGTTTTGTAGATTTCTTACCAATTACGCCTTCTTTTTGTGGTCTTGATTGCACAAAGTCATCCACAAGGACTAAAATCTGTCCTTGTGTAGTTCCAACCTGCCTAAGTTGTGTTATAGCAAACACTTAGCACATAATCTGTACATTTATGTATCAACTACACCTTAATCCTCCAAAGAAACTCTAGAATGAGAAGATCAATTTATTCAACTGTATATACAGTATATTTGCATATTAATAAATAAATCAATATTAAAGTTAAGGTCTCTTCCCCCATATAAAAGTGACTACAGTCTGACCAGACAAACTTTGTTGTTTCTTTTTCTTCCAAGCACACCTGCGTGACTGAAGCTGTTTTCACTCCGTTTATTACAGTAACTGCAGGAGCAGAAACCTAACAGACCAGTGCTTACATTTGAATTCCATGTAGCAAGTGGATGGGAGGGAGGTACTAAAAAGTGCATCAAAACCCAACATTTTGTAGAGCAAAAAAAAAAAAAGTTCATAATGTGATCCCGGGGAAGAGAATCCAGCCCAAAAGAAGACATGCTGCAGCAAACATTATAATCGAAGCACATTTCTGTCTGATAGTAAGCTGCACAATGCCAATCTTATCCCATCACATTTCAAGAATTCGAACTCCAGTAGACGCCATCTCCACCTCTACAAACTTACGAACATCACATTCAGTGCAAAGTGACAGTTCTTAAAATAACTGTTTGCCTTGACTCCATAACATTCATCCTCACTGTGAAGAAAAGGCTTTCTCTAAGTGTTTATTCCTTTATATAGAAGAACCCATATTTGCACCTCTCCATGTCTGGTAGTGAATTTTCTATCTACATTCATTAGAAATCAGAAAGATAAGTGGCAATATTTCATATTTACTGGATGTCTTCCCATTAACCCAAAAACTAGCTGTCCATCTTGATTTATACTTAAAGTAGCTGCACTTTTTTCTTTCCAGCCCACTTTCAATAGGGTGTAAGTCATGGGAACCTGTGGGACTGGAACATAGTTCAAGTCTGATTGCTGGAGCTGGAAGAGTGATGAGTCACATTTGAATTCAGAGGTCTTTTGGCAGCACAGTGTGTGTGGACCATACTCCCATTGGGGTATCTCACAAATACAGGCTCGCAGAAAGGATTTTGGCACACCTGACAGACCTTTTTGTCTGAAAGAAGAATCGGGGTTCCTTTTTGTTTAACCTAAAGAGAGGGAAAAAAATTCCAAATGTGAATCAAGCAAGAAAGGGAGGGAAATGATGATGCATATAATTTCAACTGTACTAAATGGACAAAAAAACCCCAATTTTAAGAATCTGTTGGGAGCTTTAAGCAACAATGCCCTAGTTAGGAATAGAAGAAAGTTTCACAACTGAATTTACCATTAACGAAATCTACTAACCAGCTTCAATTAATACAGTCCTGAATACATTTTTATTTTTTTTTTATAAATTTTGACAGGTCTCCCTCCTAGTGAAAGAAATGCTAACACTTATCAAAGTTTCTGCAAGAACATTGTTAATCTGTAATCCCAGATTCACTTTCATTCAGCCCAAAAATTCACCAAGATTGTTCCTATTTCAAGGATCACATCTTGCCTTTTGTTTTACAGAGAGAGCACAAAATTAATTTTGAATCTAATAGTCACAGCAAAAAATATCTTAATAAATGCAGCAAGTAAAACTGCCAAGGACATGAAGACAACTTTTGTCCTAATTCTTCAAACTTCTTCTAATTATTATGTATCAAAGGACTCAACTGTAAAGTTTCAAAGGGCTTGCATTTTAAAAAACCCAGCAACTTACCTTTTCGTGCTTGTAGATTAAATTTTCAGCTTGTGCTAACCCAAGTGCCACCTGAGTCATTCTTTCTGTGTGGATGCTTTGTCTTACTGCTCCGGCCAGGAATGGGGAGAGGAGCTGCACTGACCAGCTGTCAGGGACCACCTGCAGAACTAGATCCACATCAAATTCAGCAGCGTGGTTATTCAAGAGATCCACAGCAGCCATGACTAGTGCACAATCCGAAGTGCCTACAGTTAAATACACTGACAGCAGCATATGGAAAAGCCTCCGTCTGTACTGCGTGTCTCTGTTCTCAGAGTTCCATATACAGTATTCTTCAGCAGCATGGAAGTCCTTCAGCTCGTGGACAAGGATATGCAAAGCCTTCTCATGCTCTTCAAGTTTCCCATATAAAATTGCACTTTCCATATGAAGGTCTGTGCCCTGGATTTTGTCTGTTAATTGAAAGACAAGGCAATATTTGCTCAGTGGAGTAGATGACTGATCCCTCTCCCAGAGTCAGTGCAAACAAGCCCACAGAACTAAAATCCTGGCAACCATAGATGACAGATGCTTGTAAGCACAGGAGTGCCTATATGTATGGAAACATACCTCCAAGAAAAGAGCACCACAAGAAACAGGACAAAGAAATTACTAAATAACAGGTGATAAACCACTGTTACTGACTTCTTTTTAACTCTAGCAGGTCAGTCTTGCACATTCCTGCACACACTGCTACCACATAGAATAAACTGTAAGATGAAGCTGCAATATTAACTCTGCTTCTCCCAATACTACAGGAAGTTACAAAATAAACTCCATAAAAGACAATAAAGATCAATCAGTGCTTCCCTTTAAGTAAAGGATACTACAAAGCCTTAATCCAGTCTGACAGTGTAAAGTTTAAGTGTCAGCAATAGGCAGGCAGAATGACAAGTTCATCTGGCATTTCATGATAAAGTAGAAAATCTTCTACTTATTGTAAAGGTGATAAAGACTTGACAGAGGCCTATATAAAATGTATGGGAATACAATGTTTTTCTCAATATCAAGGAGGAACACACTACTTTGCATTGATCTCACTTCCATGTAACATGAGCATTGCCATGTAAGAAATCTCGTATTTCAAGAGAATAATCTTGAAATCTGTAACTCTTGCCCCTAAAAACGTGTTTAAAAACTAAAAGATGAATTTCAATGACTGTGTTATACTTGCATATTATCCATCATATAACACTTCACTGTCTGGAAAGGTAAGGGAACATTAAACACTGGTAAATTATTTTAGTTTCTACTCAGCTATTTTTATTTCCACATCCACAGGATTTTTCCACTGAATTTCAAAAATTCATTTCCCATCTTTCAGTGCAGTAACAAGTCACTTCCCTTTCACTTACTATTCCATCCTTTCCTTCATCCCTCAGCCATCATCCTCCATACTAGAGAGGCTTTAAATGCTTGACTTCTTAATTGCAGCATATATTTGCATTCCAGTGGATGAAACATTAAAAATTAACTATTATAAGCACTGACCAAGGAAAAGATTTAGCGCAATTGTTGCTTGCCTCATGGCAATGTTAAGATGCATGTTGCACTTTTCACCAAAAAAGATGCTCCTGTTTTCGTTTAACATGAACCCCTGTTTTCAGGGTGAGTGTTTCAGGGTTATGGACAACAAACAAGTCCTTGGTAATCAAGTTCCTCCTGGTTTCACTTCCATTCACTGAGAAACAGAATGCTTAAAAAATAAACTACCACGTCTTTAATTTGCAAAAGGTGGTCACAAGTTACATGTTCATTATTAAAAGAACACTGACAATTGTATGAAGGTATTTTTTCTAGTCAGTTATTGTATTCCGTCTTTGGTGCAGTGGCAAGCATATCATTGTACCCCATGAGCTATGGGAGATCAAGGACAGCACTGCATGTCGCTCTGATTTCTAAATGAACTTTTGTCTGTCAGAAATACAGCCTATCAAACAAACACACCTAGAAACCTCAGATCTTTTAGTTTCCTACCCTTGCAAGGACTTTTATTTTGTTTCCTGCTGGAAATGACAAACAGCATTTGTAACAGACAACATGCAGCTTACCCAAAATAAAGCGAATTCTGTAAAGATCAGATTTCTGAAGCAAACTGCGTAGTTTAAACAGTAGTTCCGTTGTTGCTGTACAATTATCTGTGGTCACAGATTTTAGTTGAAGTATTGCCTCCAAGTACAAGACAGCTAGATGAGTATGGTACTTTTCTTTCTAGAGATAAAAAAATACAATGTTAGCTCAGTTTACAAAGCCAACCTCTTCTCCCCACCAATAACAGTGATGCACATTCACTTAATTACATAGAAATGTGTTTTAACTTACTTATTTAATCTGAATTAATCACAAAGTCTTTTGTCTATGCAGACAGACAACTTAATTCAGACCAGCTTCACAAAATATAAGTATCGAATTACTCATATGCAGGTATGCTCTTTGACCTTTTCTATTTCTGCAATAAAATCTGACAAAGTCACCAGAAGTAAACAATCACTGAAAGCACAGTACCTTTTTTTTGTTATCTAGTACCCAATTCACCAAAACAAGATGATCTGACTGTTTGAAACATCCTTGTTAAATCATTTACAATAATCTAGTAATTTCTAAAGACCAAATTGATTTATAACCCAGCCTTTACTAGCAGGTAGATTTCACTGTTTTGTTTATGTTACAAATATTCTAGGAGGCACTGTGTATAACTCAAAGTTTGTTTGAAAATACCCATGACATCAGAGACTAGTAAATTTATCAGTCATGGTGTAACACACCTTGGAATTTGCAATAGCAGCAAAGGGAAACCACTGATCCAAAATGTGTATTTGAAGAATGTAAATTAGTGAACTGGTCTTCAGTTCTGTCAAGTTCTTTCACCGTTCATTTCCTTGCTTTATTTGCAGGTTAAAGTAATTTCTCCTGTGCTTAAAATCTCTTGTATCCAAATACAACAATGTTTGGCTGCTTTTGCATTGTGCTAAAAAACCCAAAGGTAGAATACACTGCCACTTAGGACTTGTGAATGCATCTTTTGTACATTCAACATCTAGATTGGTCTGGAATTCTACAGTGAGGGGTGCATGGTTTAATTTGATGCTTAGTTGCTCAAATCTCTCCAGAAAGACAGAATAAAACATTCCTACTTGTAACGCATTGAATTAGCAATTTTAATACATTGCTGCCACAGTGCAATACGATTAGCAGTTGCTCAATCATTTTTCTGTGATATTACCAGAAGGAGGTTTGAGCCTCATCAGTGAAACAGAAAAGTTTGCAATAATCAGATGTGAAAAAACCCCAAACTCTGAGGGGAGGTAAGCAACTGTCCTGCCATCAGAAGAGTTGAAAAGTTCAAAATAATGCAGTTATCCACTTCTCTTTGTTTACTTTAATCTTAAAACCATTCCTACCCTACTCTGAGTACATCTGAAAGACTTCATATTATACCTATTTTTTCTACACTTTGCCTTTTTTCAGTTTGTTGATCCTAATCTGCATTCTGAATCCTATGCCTACTTTTAGCATTCTCAATGAACTCACCTCTATTTTTCTTTCCAGTACGAGATATTCTAGATATTTGACACGTGCTTTAGGATATTTGTTAAGGCAACTGATGATATCATCTGGATTAATGTTGTTTTTCTCCTGTTCTTCCAAAGGCCTTTTAGTGAAAATCTGTATGCCAACCTAGAAAGAGTTAATTGCATTTAGGAACTCAGTGGCAACCATTTTATTAAATAAATATTTTAAATGAAAAGGTAATAGCACTGTAGGATTGGTTACTACACTATTCAGGAAGACGAACACCACAAAACTCTGCTCAACACCACAGGATTGCACTACTCCCTACTTATTGTGATCTCACTCACTTCTATCTCCACTGCCTCAATTTGTTATCTATCCATTGTCCAGCCTATAAATCTGGGCTTGGGCATAACCTCTACCAGCCACAGAAAGTATTGACTGGATTTGCACCAGAGCAGAACAAGAGACTTCAGCCTTTAATTTAAACACCAGAACGTTTTAAGCCTTTTCACATGTGATGATATAGACAGAGCAAGAGATTTCTGTAACAACCAAAACAAAAGTTTAGAAATCCGCCATGGCACAAAATAACTAAGTTTTAAATTAATACAGATCAGGTAATGACAGTTCCAACAGCACACACTGTCTCAGACATCATCAAAGCATCCTACTTAAGAGCATACCATGCTAATGAATGCTACAATTTTTATTTTTTTTTTCTAATTTTGGTGGATTAAGGTAATTCTGTTATCAATGAAGTTTTGTCTTAAATGAAGGGTCTTTATTCCACGTCCTGGTGTACACAGATACCACCCATCCCTGGAGTCTTTTTAAAAAAGGAGCAGCAACAGTTAAACTGTTAGGTGATTTATTTGTTTAAAGATATGAAAATTATCATACTTTCTTCTTTATGAAGAAAACAGAAAACATGCTGTATCTTTCATTGTTCAGAATTCCCTAAACTTTGTTTTCAGAAGAAAAAAGAGGCAATTATCACTAGCACTTTTTAACACAGGGACTTAGAAGAATTGAGAAATGTGGAAGTTTTCTTTTGTTGATCACTAATTGACACTGCAGAAGGCCCAATTAGCTATCAAGAAGGACCAATATTAAGGAAAACAAACACCTCTGCAGGGAAATACTGATGGTCTTTGAAAAGTATATCAATTACAAACCTCTTCATTTTTTTGTAAAATCCATTCAGAGTACTTCCACAACAGGTCTTGGTCTGAGCAGAATGTAAGGAAGTCTACTATATATTCATAGAGATCTGAACGTGTAGAATCTTGAACGTCTCCATCGACTATTTTCACCCACAACTGCAACAAAAACACACAGATTAAAGTGCTTAAAACATGTACTAACTCTTCCACCTTGAAATTTATGTAAGGTACTACAAGACTTGTGGAAGTAGAAAGAGTTGCCAGGAACACCAATTGCAAAGAACCTCACTGGTCACTAAAGTTTTGCGATCACAGGCTTCTCTTGCACCTGCCATGTTCACCCAATTCAGACCTCATATCATGGGAGTTCCTATTCAGAGAGTGACTGAAGAAGGTACACCGAGCACAAAGAACTTTTATCAGAAGTCTTTTTCTCCAATGCATGGTATACTTTTCATGTGTTCTGTGTGTGGAAGATTAAAAGCAAGTTACACAAGCAATTTAGAAGAAAACCTAATTTTTTGCCCTTCTTTCATTTTGACTGAATAACGTCAAGTACCATATGTTATTTTTATATACATTATATTCAGAATATACACTATCATTGGAATTAAAAGGTGCCACATCTAGCAGACCAGTGGAGCAATAAACCTTGTTTTCTAGAAACATCAAGAAAAATACCTTGCACATGACAAAGGTACATACTGTTTTTGTTGTTCTTACTGGTTTTCTGCTCAGGCAATTACTGTTTACACAACTGACTTGAATGCATCTGACAGGGTTACTGTAATTAATGTGCTCAAAAAGCCACACAAAAAGGCAAACTACTTAAAGTACTGGATGTGGTTTGAGACACACATGATACGTATTCCTCAAGAACATAGTAATTTATCTAGATGAAGTTTTGCAGACAGGAAAAACAAAATTATTTAGTCTGCAGTCTACAGGCTACTGTTAGTAATAGTGACATCAAATGGAGGGTCCCCTAAGGGATTATTAACCCAGCTGAAACCCACAGCTCTTGCTGAATGGGTCCACTCTCCATTATCAGATAAGGAAATAAACTCTCAGTTGCTGCCAGTGTCTGCCATGAGATTACAATACTATTTTGCTGTGTGTATACAGAATAATCAGCACAGGGTATTCTCCTGAAGTCCCACAAATATCTTTTAAAGTGATGGCTTTCTAGCACTTCTGTCTATCTTTTAGGACTCCAAACATATGTTCTGGTATGCACAGTTTTGCTTTAAAAATAGCATACAAGCATCTAAATAGCTGTCAGCTTCAGTAAGCTCTTCAGACTTTTCACATCTAGCATATTAATTTATTCAAGGAAGCTGAACATAAGTTTCAAGTTTCTCATACATACATACATACATATATATACACACATACATCACAACTTTTCAAACAGATAAATTAGCACCCCAGATTTTTATCTCAGCGCTAAACCAGTATTTTGGAATGGCTTACGGATGACACAAAGCTTCATTCTAACCTGAAGTGCTGCAGCATCCTGACCATTGTAGTGATACAGGAGACCAAGTGCAAAATATCTGTAAAGAAAGAGAAAATAATATTAAAATTGTTAGAACTTTTCCACTAATTTCATTATTGATGAATTAGCACAGAGTATAACAAATAATTGCTTACAATGACATGTACATGGCCATGTCTACACTTGGAACAAATCTCTGCAGGCTGTTTTTCTGAACCAAAGGGGAGAAGTTCCGCCCTAAAAATGTGCCTCCACCGTTCCTGTCCCAAAGACAGTTTCTAGTTACAAGATCCAACTTTGCTAAAGTTGGTGTCAAATTAGAGATGCTTCCCATGCCATTCTTTCAATTTTATGTACAGATTTAATACACAACTCCAAATAAATATTCCTCCAATAGCCAATCAGCTGCATTAAATCAAATTCTATTATGTTTTTACTTAAAACTCTATTTTACTATCAGAAACCTTTTTTCTTTACTGCAGCATGAAATCAAGACAGGCAAAGAAGCGCTTTGTACAGTGCCATTACAGAGAGGCTTTTGTGTACTGCAAGAAAACTATAGCTAAGTTCTGTAAGGACTCTTCTCATGGCACAATCTTCTAACATTCATTCACATCTGAAAAAGTCTGCCATGTGAACCACACTTACCAAGAGGTTTTAACAGAACACCTGAAATAAATGAAACTACGCTAAACATAACCACAATTAAAGACTCTGCCTTACCACTGTAGTTGCTGTTACTACACCACACAGTTTAAAGCTCAAAGAAATTAAAACCAATACAGACATACTACCTAGGACTGGAGTTTGTATTTTACACATTTACTAGCTAACATTTCCTGCTCAATGACAGACAACTCTCTGCCTGCTGGCATTTCTGATTTGAAGCCATTTGCAGCCACTTTAAGGAACCTTCTTTTGGGGAATCACAAAAATTATGCAATTCAAAAGCATTCCTTCCCTGAATAAGTAACCAAGTTTCAAAGCCAGTAAACTGGTTGATAGCTCCTATCTGACCCATGCATGCTTTAAGGCCTCTTTTCATTTTGTGCACAACTACCGCAGTCATTCAACTCTTCCACTATCACAAGGGCAAACCATTCACTTTTTTTCCCCCAAACTTGCATCAATTCATTATTTTTGTGTTAGATACAGAAACTTTTACACAGAGAACTCTCTATTTACCAGCATATGAGAAAATGCATTTCCCTTATCTCAGACTGTCAATTAATAGCTTTCCACCAATATTTTTAAATGCTAACAACGTTAATTCAGACTAAGTCTTTTGAACCTGTAAGCACAGAAACTACAAGTACTCGAACACATTGTTCTAGAAGCCAGTAGCATCTCAGACAATTTTACCTCTGGTCTCAAAGGTGAGATAGTAAATAGAATCCACTCACTTTTTGTGTTTTTCCAGCCAGGCAGCACAATCTGTTAAAAGACAAAAGTTCTCTGAAACTAGTAGATCCAGCAGGCTATCATGATTTTCCTCTGCATACAGCTTGAGTAAAGCTGTGTCGATATCCTCCTTGTAGCCATTTGCAACCTCAGTGCTGCGGACTTCATTCAAGTAACTCATGAGGAATCGTTTGCATTTGGTCATCTTCTCCTGGTCCCCTTGGGTCAGCTGGTTTAGGTCCGCATACTCATGCAGAGGGGGATGAGACCGGATAAATGAAGAGGAAGTAGGCAACAGGAAGGGGTAGAGAGAGATCAGCTCCCGGACATCAAGCTGGCCGCTTCTGCAATTACAGTGTCAAACTAGATGAAGCAAAAAGAAAGAAAAAGTATACATAGGCACAAAAAAAAAAGATGTGTGCTCACATATGCTTAGAGTCAGGACACTAACAGGTTGTCAGTATCTGAAAGTTATTGTCTTCTGTGTTGGAGAAAATACATGTAGAACAAATCTGGATTTTTTTTGCTATTTTTTATTTGTTTTATTTATCATTCTTTTCCCTTCTCTAGACATTGAAAGGTCCAAGAATTTGGAGACTGGCTAGCCTTTTTCTTTTGACATTCCACAGCTGAAGGGCACCTATTCTTTTACCCAGCAGCATACTTTAGTTCAGCAGCAAGTTGTAACATAGATACACCATGTAAAACATTTTTCTTTCAGTCTAGATTGAAATTCCTCCAGCTTTTGGAGAATGCGTGTTGTGACAGAAAAATAAAATGAGCAGGGGTTTTTTTGGGGGTTGTGGTTGGTTTTGTTTTGGGTTTTTTACATATGGCAAACAACTCCCTGATTTTCACAGCTAGAACGACCCTCTTCCTAGCACTTGCTTTCAGAAAATGGCAAGACATCAGGATTTTTATTTTATTTCATTGTTACAGTTTTTTATTCAGAATTGACCTTTAAAGATGAACATTCTTGCAATGAAGGAGATATTGTTGTTGAAAAAAGATCAAAATGAACGTGACAGTTCTCTAAAAGAAACGCTGTTTAGTTGCTATTTCATTGCAAATGAATTTTTCAAAAAATAGTTCTTAACTATCTGGTGATCAGCAGACTCAAAGACTTTCTCCTCACAACCTTGACTGGAAAGTATTCCAAACAGAAACAAATTATAACCCAGAAGTAGATAAAACAGTAGATTTCTGCAGGCAATAAAATGTAAAAGATCCACACAAGCAGGCTCATCCCTTCACTGCTGTTGTAAAGCAACTGAAGAGTGGGGCATGACCTGCATTGTTCACTTCTTGGCATTGGCACAGTTCCAAAACCATCCAGGAAATACAAACCAGTAGGGAGCACCACCATGACCACACCTGTTTAGAACTTTTCTTTAATACTGTTCTTTGGCTACTAAAATCTATACCAGAAGAATGAAATTCTGGAAGAGAGCAGCACCAGCAAATTTAAAAGCAGCAAGTATTCTGTTCCAGAACCTAGAGACTGCAAAGCAAGGGAACAGCAACATGGGCAACAGAGGACCACAACAGAGAAAAATGTGAACATGGGAAGCCTTCCCATGAGAAGAGGTTTGAATAGAAGGTTTTTACAATTCATATACAGAGCTCCTATTGCCTAAAAACCTCCTCCCCACTAGAAAGGCCCACCTCTATCCTAGGGTAAAATGTTCATGTTTACTTTGCAGATTTCTGCAGTTGAAATTTCTTTTTAATCCCTCTTTTCAGACTTATTTGTCTTTGAAATTCTTAGATCTACATTATGATGGAACACACAAGGAGACAAAGATTTTTTTTTAAGATGCAGAATAACCAAGAAGTTGCAAGTTCTGTGACCTGATGGTTCGAAGAACATTTGAACTTTCAGTATGAACTCATTATGGAAATCTAACTGCAGTTTTGGCTAGTCCAACTACTCTGAAAGTTTACATCCTGAGGACCACTAGATAAAATATATTACACAGTATGTATTACACTAGAAAATTAACTCTATTTGAAGAAAGAAGAGATTTTCTTCACCTCCGAGGTTCTTCCCTGATTCATTTTAGAACAATAGCTAAACTATAATTTGAATAACATCCACAGGGTACTCAAATTTTGCACAGAAACAATGAATCTTGATAAATTTGGAGAAATTTAAATATAAACACTGGTTTTCTTGCAAGCTATGCTGTCAAGTATTTGGAGATGGCCTAAGCTTGAAATGGAGACTATGACCATGGAGATGGATTAAGTCAAAAAATACTATGTTGAATATGCTACTTGTAGTAAGTTTCAAAACATTTTCCAACTTCTACAGTAGCTTCTGAGTCCTTTCATCTTACCATCTAACTTTTCCTAGATGAGAAAGTAGTCAGCTACTTCACCTCTGACTTCACAAATCCTGGCTCAACGATGGTCTGTTTCCAAAAGGAGAAATAGCCTCCAAGGAGAACCAGCTTCCAACCTGGGATAGCCCAAAGCCTCGGCTATGAATCACCAGTGGTTCTTTCAGCAGGTCTGACTCAAGATCATGTTATACAGTTTTGCTCTCCCCACAGCAGTGGTAATCAGTAATCAAGCAGCCTCCTTAAAAGCACCATATCATCCACAAGCTTCTTAAGAAAAACAGCAAACACTAAACAATGACCCCCACCTCCATGAATGACTAAATATTTATCTAAAGCCTTATGGCTCCTGGGATCTGTGGTTGTCCTGTGGTTCTTTCTACAACACTTGGACAAAACCATTTAAGAGCAGGTACAAAGGATCTCATCTCTTTCAAAAAACACATCTGGGTCTTCACCTTTAACATCTCAGGCTTAGGAAAATACAAATAGCAACTTATCATACAGCAGAAAACAAACTCAAGACAAGTCGAATCATCAGTGTTAAGAGGCAACTTCCCTTCAACCAGCTTTTTTTGGGTTTTGTATATACAAACAAAACAATAGGCAGAATCTACAAGTTTTCAGGAAACAGGTCTAGATTCAGACTCTCATTATTTACAGATATCAGAGATGTCAAAGCCTACAGTATTAGTTGCTTGGCCTAGATTCCACTGGCTGTATTAGCAGCTTACATTCTTGAATCACATTTAAGACACAAATCTTACACTGTCCCTACCTTTTTCTACCAGCAGTTTTTTAACCTTTCCAGTGTAGGAAACATTTATTCCTAAAGTCTCTCTATAGGTGAGAAATATGTGAAAAGAGTTAATGTTTTGTTAAAAAGAGCAGCAAAGCTTAGAAAGGTATTTGGTGTGCCAGAATGTAAGAAACATCTAATCAGTGAAAGAACTGGTTTCACTGTGACAGCTGCCAACATCTCAGTAAGACATCTAGAGTTCAGCAAATGGCCTGCTAAACAGTGCTGTTTGGTCTAACTGCACACGAGCCTTTAATGAGAGTAACGCAAAATAGCAAAAAGATAAATCACTACTACATAACACAATCACAATTCGGTTATTGCTCATAAAAGAATTTGTCAGACCAAAGAAGTTTAAGGTTAACAGATCCAGCTGAAGAAAATTCTCCTCTCTTTGTTGAGCTACTTAAGTTTCAAGAAAACTACTATTTCTTTCCTGTTTGTTAAGCTTCTTCAGTATTCAAAAGTATCAGCATAACCACAGGAACTCTGCAAAGTATTCCTCTTAGAAGTTTCAGTACTTAAGCACTCAAAATTTAAGCACAAGATATAACTGTTTCTTGACAAGGTTATCCAAGAAGAATAATTGATGCAAGAAAACGAAGACCTTTAGTCCAATATAGCCATTTCCCCAGCAAGCCTGTAATTGAGAGGTATTTTCTGAGTAGTGAGATAAAACTCCCTACATATTTGGCCAGAAGTAGGCTCATATCACACCAAGTTCTTGGAGCTACTGCTGTCATTCTGTTTCACTGCTTAAATCTGTCTTCTCAGATAGGTACCAAGTTTCCCTCTGGCATTAAGACTGAAGTTATTTCTGACTAATGCAAGTTTAAAACATCTGCGAAGCAACACGGGGATGGGAGGAAGTGTTTGCATGGACTGCCATTATCTTTCTCATTTTTCCTCTGAGCATCAGCAAGTCTAAAATGAACAAGATTGACTGAGAGTATATTGGGGCACACACAGATATTACTCTGACTCTGTATGTTCACCAGGGCTGAAAGTCAAGGAACCTGGATTCCATAACAAGCTTTTTCAGAGTCACCAAAATACTCTGAATAGCTTATGTATGGCTGGACAGAAGCACAGAAAACTTGTCCCAGCTTTCTTCCCCGAGCAGACATCAGCAATTCATGGACTGCTGTTCTGCTTTGGAGTTGCAGCTTTTAGAGAAAGGGAACATCCTGGGATGCTGACTCAGCTACAAAATCCATGGCTGGACAGCACATTTTTTCATTAAGATTGTTTGTTTCTCTAGAGGAGGTCCCACAATCCTAATCATTAAAGCTTATTTGTCAGATGGACTGATAGCTGGATGGAGGCTGCATAACTGATCCCGACTTCTTCCACAAGGTGGTGGAGCTCCCTGCAGGATATATTTCCCTCTTCTCACTGCTTTTAAAAGATTCCTAACTATGCACAGATTGTACTCCTACTTCAGATACACAACACAGGGCTCAGATACACAGTGTGTGGAAGATTATAAGGGTGGAGGAAGACTGCAAGCTGCTCACTAATGACAAAAATTACAAGGTGATATAGAAAGTGGTTGTGGCTGGAAAAAATTGCCAGTAAATGCTGTTCAGGCCTTTCCTGTTAGTCCCTCCTCTTCACTCACTGTACACTGCCCATTCAAGCCCAGTGTCTCCTATCATACTGGCAAGCAGGAAGCAAAATGGCAAAGTCCCTCACCAGTAGCAAAATTCTCCAAAACTTTTTCCTCAATGCATTTCCATAAACCCAAGGACAACTTTTTCCTACACTGGACATACTTACCACGTACATAAAACTGTCTAAGCTTAATCCCATTCCACAGACTCTAAACAGATTTAAAGAGAATTTCTGCAGATAACAAGGAGAGTTATTTTATGTAGTCAGCATGGATTACACTAACTACAGACAGTGCTCCATCACAGAATGAGGCATGGTTAACAGAAATTATCAGATAGAATAAAGATAATGAGCAGAATTTTCTTAATGAAAGGAGAACATGAAGATCAATTGATAAACAAAGGACTGCTGAAATGGCTAAAATGCAGAAGTTAGTACAGACTTCAAGAACAAATAATATGCTTTCTGGGAAAGGCCTAGCAGAACAAGTGCTAAAACAAATTCAGCGTCCTCAAAAAAGTTAGAGCAATTGTGTCAATAGTATTTAAATTGTAACTAATGTTTAAAAGATTCATTTTTGTTAAAAGTATTTTGAAAAAGAGAACAAAGCAACATCTGTGCTGTAAATCATAGCACAGGCTCAATAATAAAGTTTGACCTTCATGAGCATAAACTAAAAAAATACTCACACATACAACACTCAAATACCTAATGCCACAGCTATGGTGGCATACCAAAAAAATCAGTTGCATTAACTCTTCATCTCTAAAGTTGTTTCAATGTCACTCTGTTCTTACCCTCAACAAAAACATTTTATCAGTGAACTCACATCTGCATCAAAAGCCATTCAAGTGACTATGTCTTTAAAACCAAGAACACTAACTCCTTGTTTAAAGAAGGTAAGTTAATAAGTATCTTGTCACACAATTACCTGAAGAGCTCTTTTGCTTCAAGGAACTGAAGCTGTGCAAACTGTATAAAACCTGCTTGCTGCAGGATTCGTTTGTACATTACCTATGAAAAAGAAGGGGGGAAAACAAGGTTTATTATATTTGTATTTACATAGTGCTAATTACTACTTCAATAACTACCTACCAAAAACTCTGAATATATGATCTTCAACCACACTTGTCAAATCACATGCAAAATAAAGCCTTGATTCCCTACATATTAAATTATGTACTTTAATTTACTGAATCTGCTGCCTAGACTCATTTTCTTACATAAATGCGTATTAACACAACACTGTCCAAGAGTCCTTACTGAAAGCAAAGTTAACAAACAGCAAGTTGAATTTTTCTGGTTCAAATCATGACTTATCTGACATCCCACTGACTTGCCTCAAGTTTTTGCTTCAGTTATATGTAAACATAAAAGCCAATGGTTATCTTTGAAGTTCCCCATGATTCAGTAAGCACAAAAAAAAAAAAA
>VWZG01008858.1:64255-80953 GCA_013396735.1 Grallaria varia
ACAAACAAACAAAACGGAAAAAAAAAGGTAAGGATGGTCCCACTTGACCACACACAGCCACTTCCTTCCTGTCTCATCTCACTGCTGCAGCAACCTTGCTGGCAATTCCAAGTCTCACCCCCCCCACAGATGACCTTATTTTTGACTTGTTATTTTCTTTTTTTTTTGGTGTAATAAAAATACTCCCAAAGCAGTTCAGCTTATCCAGTATGAAATACATTATGCAATGCAGATAAAAATATAGTTTAAAAGCAAGTAAACCATATGAAAAACTATTTGTTATTAAGTTTTACTGTTAAGGTCACACCTATAGAGAAAATGCTTAAAAGAAGTTCATGAGAAAAAGAACACAAAAACTACTTTAAATTACAGGTAGTTATTAAATCTGAATGGTCAACCAATTACCAAAGGATTAAATTAAATTCTTGTGCCTTGAATATTTTCAGCGAGAAAAAGAACTACTAAAAGCAAGGAACCTAAACCATACTCCGCAAAGCATCCCATGTTTGTGACAACACTAGTATTTTGGCATAACACACCCAATACCTCCACGTGCCCACAGTTTTTCCCTTCAGCTTGCTTCTGAATACACAGCATTGTAATATTTCACACTGTACATGAAGGCAGACTTAAAACAGACTTACAAAAACAGTTCCAGTGAAAATACCCAGAGAAACAACAATACAAAGGAACATATTCCAGGCAGGAATTGCTAAAGAACCTCAGACCTCAAGTACAGTGGATTGATTCTGTAACTGATGATTTTTCACCTTGATTAAAGATTATGCATTTACCAAGAGAAAAGCTTGGCTTCAGTTCATCTAGTTATGCTTTATGAATGGTTCATCTTAAGGAAATGCTTAATCTTGGTAATTAGTAAGCCACTAAAATGTATTGATTGTAAGGTTCTGTGGGATTTTTCTTGACTCCCCAGTGTGGAAGAGAGAAGGAAAACAGCAAAATGTTATCTGCTATGCTTTTTCAGACAAACATAATAATATAAAATTATTATAAAAAATATAAAACTACATGAACAATATTTCGTGACCTCGTCATATGAACTAATGTTTTATATTTAAGGGTAATAATTCAGAATATAGTTAACTAAAGTTAAAACAGAATTTAACTACAGTTATGAAGTAAAACTTCCTTAGGTGATTAATTCACAAAATAGCCAAAATATTTTGGATTTCTGACAGTATTATTACATCAACACACAGAAATCTATGAACTGATGAATACTCACCTGGTCACATTCTTAAGGACACCGCTAAAGGATTTCAATCTGCAAATATCTACATCTTGTGGCAGCAGAAAAACTTTAAAATCTGGCCTGACTTCCCAAGGAAAGTCTTCTCACCCTGCTGACTAGTATCAAAAGTAGATAGGCTGTTTCCCGCCTGCCCCTGCCAAGTCTACTTTCAATTTTTGCAATAGAGTGATCAGAAAAATTTGCATATTAATAGTGTAACTACAGGTTGAAGAAATCAGTTTGAAATCTGATTAAGTAGTATTCACTTTTGTTTAAATGTTGACATATCTTCACTTCTCCCAGCACGCAACAAAGAAGTTGTAGAATATCTGCAGACAGATGCTTTGCTAAGTTTTTAAAGATGCAGTGAGGAGGGAGTATCTAGGTAGATTTTTAGTCAACAAGAAAAACACTAGACATTAATCTGAGGTAAAGATTATGAAAGCAGCAGACCAGACTGTCTGTGAAAAATCCAATATTCCCTTTCTTACAGAGTTCTAGGAATGGACTAGACCTATAAGCCAAACACATACAGCTAACTTCTGCTTATGACAGAAAAAACACCTTGAGTTCTTCCAGACCCATCTGCCAGAATACCGCAACAGACTTTTTTTACAAAGGTACGGAGTTACATCCAGTCAAAATTCAACCCGTTGTGTAGTTCCTTATAATTGCTGAAGAACCACCACAAGACTTGGAAGTGTTTTAGGTAAATTCAATATTGTTGACTGAATTCACATAAAAAAACCTAGCTACAAAAATATGAAATAGGTTTTGTATTAATTCATATCTGAAAAAGCCCGAGGAAACAGAAAGATGATTGCTGAAGCTAGAACCACTGAAGCAAAGGCTTAATTCTCATTAACTGCTAGAAAAATCCTTTCTAAAATGGTCAGAATTATCAACTACATTGTCCAAAAGAATTTTGCCAGAAAGCTACTTTGTCTTTTGGCCAGGTTTAGGTGCAGTTAATATGTTTTTTTTGAAACTAAAAGGAAATGAGAAAGGAAAAAAAAAAAAAAAAGAGAAAAGAGATACCTATGCAAGATGTGTGTCAATCTAACCAAGGTCTTCACTACCATCAACCATGATTTCTGCAAACGTCAGCTGTCCTGAAAAATTAATAAGTAGTATTCAGTCATTTTATGGTAGCATGGTAGAAAGGCCTTTGTATCCTTCTATCAAAAATGATATCTCCTTGGAACACTTTTGCTTAGTGTTTTTTTACCTAGCAGGAATTCCTGATGCCCAAGGCAAAGAAATTTTCATCTGACTGGCAGAGCTAAACTTGCAGTCTGCAGGGACCACAGGTTAGAGCTGCTAATGCATGGCCTGCTACTTTCCAATAACTGAATATTGACTATACAAGTAATTCTTAGAGTACAGTACTTCACTATTCCACAACCATTCTGCATTACCAGCATATAAATATTTATGCTGATATAATACTGCTGACATATGGAGGGAGAGCATGCACATGTGTATGCATGCAATTGACAAAGTACTGAACTGCAGGAAAAAAACCTCAAGATCTGCCCTAAAATGCCCTGATTAAGTCCAAGTCACACATAAGATGGCAACAGCCACTGCAAACTGCAGAACTAAACCGTCATGTGGCAAAGGGCGCACTGTACTTCATAAACTAGACAAGTACAATCACTATTCTCTATGGATAAATTATAGTGGCTGGATCAAGTGCCTTAATGTCAAACATATGCGTTCATTCCTTCTGCTTGTATACAATGGCAAAGTAACACCTTGAAATTGTCAGCTACTCAGGATTCAGTAAAGCTTGCAAAAGAGATACCTGAAGACATCTATTAGAAGACATTATTATCTATCTATTTTCTGAAGATAGCTCTTAGACAGGAGTTGGAAATGAGTGACTATGTGATCAATTTAAGTATGCCAAAGAAATGTTGCAAAAAATATCTAAGGCATTTAATTTGGTTGAGTTCCATCAGATTTACATTATGTGAGACTACAGTAACAGAAAGTCTGATGTGCTTGTAACAAACCTGTAATGACAGCACTGAGTATCAGAGTCACATCAGAAAGCAAGCTCAACATGCTACATTTCCAGCTACAGATAAGCTCTGAAAAACTTGACTAAAAGCTCAACAACAAGCCAAATTGGGTGATTTTAATATGAGCCAGTGGGAGACTTCATGAATTCAAACTGGTCAATATCAGTTTGCAAATACAGCCCAGAAACAGAACAGGCTGTTTTACTTGCATGTACTAAGTTTTCTGTTTTTCAGCTGTAACATTGAACAGCTTTAAGAGCATATTAAGCCAGAAAGAACTTACAATATACTAGGAAACTAATTTCAGGAAGACAGACACTGCACATAAGATATTTGTGGACAGAAAGTAACTTATTCTAAAGACTGAAAAATCCTAAATGCAAGAAAACTTAGGAAGAATGAGATTCTGCATCATATATTTTAGATAATGAATTGTAGTTCATCCTGTGGCAAAACACAGAAAGATACCTCCCACACTACATCTGCATAAACTGGAAATAATTAGAAACTTATAGGCCATCATACATAATAGAAGACCTTGATTAGATCAGGCATCCTGTCCTCACAGCAGGATTTTTGTTTGCTTCTTTAAACAGATTGCAAAGGAAAAGTTGGAAGTGACAATGCAAAGCAAAACATGCTGGAAAATGAACTCTGTATTTGCCTAAATACTTTACAGCTTCAAGTACTTCCAGATAGATGTACCTTAGCAAAAGTATGGAAATGCTTTTCTTGAAAAGTTTTTTACTTCCAACAGTCTCCCAGCTGTTCATTCAACAGAGGAGTTAAGGATCAAGATGGAAACTGATACAAGTTTCATTTAATTTATTGACTGCTTTTCAAGGGCCTTGACCAAAATTGAAATGACAAGCAATTAGAAGCTTCTTGAAATTAAAAAAAAATAAAAAANAATCATTTTGAACCACTGCAGTTCTGTAACTTCCACAGTCACGTTTACATCTCAAACACAGCAGAAGTAATATATTTTATATTTATATTTAACAGCAACAAAATGCTCCAAAGTATATAAAAAAATATCAAAAACTACACCAGATTTTCTTCAGGTTACAGATCAAATTTTGCTTTCGCAAAAGGAAAGAAACCAAATATTCATTCCCCTATTCAGTGAGTAGAGATTTCATGCTGCTTTTTCTAAGTCCTTAAATAGAAACAAATGTAGTAGAATATGTATTGCAATGTAAACCAGAGGTAGGAAGAAGTGAGTACAAGTCTGATCAACACCTAAGAGTTTGTAAGACACTTTCCCATATGAAAACCTTAAACGTTGAGTTACACAGCACTGCAAGTACTACTTGTAAGAGTTTGGAAGTACGATGTTTTAGCTTCAGATTTCCCATCACTTCAAAGTTTTACTACTGTGTAGTTTAGGACACAGTGAGAATCTTTGATAAAAAAGGTAAAATGTAAAAATTCTGATTCGAAATAAAGTATACATTTTTGAACAGCAATAGCAAATAATAACAGAACCTAATACTAAGGAAGCATTGCGTTGGATTTTCTGTCACTAGGTTTTCTGGTTTGTTTTTTTTCCAATTCTCTCAAGTTACTTTAAAAAAACAATCTGGAAAAAAAAAAAAGTTTAAAAAAAATTAAAAATTAATCAACAAAACCCCAAAACAGCAACACCATTCAACCCCGCCAGTGTCACAGCCTTTATGAGTACAAACCAATTTATCAGCACACCTATTTCCTCAGGCCGAAATCATAAAATGTACTCCAATTTCTCTTCAAGGTAAATTCCTCCCCCACCCTCTCCAATCACTTGACTCCTGGAATACATGACTCCACTGTGAAAATTTACATTTTCATGAAATTAAAGGAATGACAGACCTGAAACTTCTCTTTTGGAATATTCCTTCGAGCTCCTTTTGCTAGAACAAGGGCTTCTTCTACTCTGTGGCTAGCTAGAAGATCCTGAATCTGTTTTTCCAAAGGTAGTGGCACCAAGATATACACACCCTTGTTAGTAGCAACAATCACCTTTCCTGGACAGAATGAACGGACATATTCAGTTTATGTTCTCTACAGAAAAAAACAATTTCAGAAATAAGCTTTAAGATCAACAATTTAAGATTCAAGAACCTACGCATTATTAGAATTCCAAAACTGACCTTTGATGTTACTGAATTTGCTAGATAGTGTAGTTTACCTATAAATTCCACCTCAGAAATACAGAGATGATGGTAAATTTTTATTTACAGCACATTTTTTTCCACTCTAAGTAAGTGAAACTGAGTTTCATCACTCATGATGAACTAAGCTGTAAAGGCCTCTGAAATCATTGCCCAGATTCCAGAGACTAGGGACTTCTAACTGCCAGGTATTTCCCTAGGCTTACATTTTAATTGTAAACTGTACGTCAAAGGTAGCAAGTAACATAACAGTTCTTAGCGGTAGTTTGTAGCTTTTCTGGGAAAAAAAAAAGGTAGTTGCACAATGTAATACACACTTAAGAGTCCTTAATTGAAGAACACAACAAAAGAAATTTCTGTACTTTTCTGTTTAACAATTCTTTATGAAATTTCCAATTTTAAACCTCTTACACAGATATTTTAAAAATTATTATTCTTTTGTATTCCTTTCCGATTTGGTGGAATTTTGTCAGGACAGTCAATGGACAAATACCTGTAGGTCACAATTACTGAGTTGTACCATTAAATTTACATTGCTCCTTTCAAAGAAATAATTAAGTTACCAAAAAAAAGAGCTCTAACGCCATGGACTCCTACTCAACAATTAACTTGACAATTAGAGCACATTTAATGATCATACATTTTGTTAGAAGCATAGACTTGCGGATTATTGAAGTCTGCAAGAATCTAACCAGGAAAAGAACTTGCAATAAAAGTTTCAACAGTCAACATACTTGCTATATGCTTTGTTTAAAAACAAACATAGGTGACTGCAGGTTGTTCCAGAATTACTGATGCAACAGTGTCCTTTTTAATACCTTCAAAGTCCTGGAGAATGTGACCTTCTTTAAAAGGCAGGGTTTGCTTTTGCTGCTGGTCCAGCATGCTGTGCACAGTAATGAACTCATCATCCAGCGCAACCACGTAAGGAAAGCACAAAGCCGCCCCAATCACGTTCTCTGACCAATGCACTGGGGCGCGCTGCGAGATCCCATCCACAGTTGCAAACATGCCTACAAAAAGGGAAAAACAAAGCCTGAGGCTCGTGCTATAGTTGAAGACTTTTCCAAACACAAAGCACAGGTACCAAGGTACAGGATGAAAAGTCTCGGAACAGATGCAAGGCAGCATGACGACAGCACATCACACCTCTCCAGACCTGACAAGTTAATTCAGTTCAGTCTTTTTTTCCCTCCTCCTTCACCGCGGGAACAGACAATACCAAAAACTGAGAAGAGATGAATACTGAAAAAACTACAAACAATTATTCAAGTTTAGTAAGTTTCAAGGTTTTCTTGCAAAAATTATGTCATGCAGTTTGAATTAATTTCAGAACATTAACATTTATTGAGACCCAGCTTTCAAACAGCTTTGCCTGAGTAGGAGCCGCAGACCTGCACTGCCTGAGCTGTCTGGCAGTGCTGAGCTGTCTGGCAATATAGGTGTGTTTGTTCCCTGCTGCATCAAATGTCTAAAGAGCATCTGATTGAACACAATTGTTTACTTATACTTCTTCACTTTTGATATAGCAACATTTTCACAGAACCAAGGTCCTCCTCCTTGGGATGAGTCACTTCCTGTGAGGCATCTGTGGTTTCAATCATTAGAAATGAATGCAGAAGCTGCAGTACAAAGCAGCACAGAGTAAAGACTTTCCAATATCCTGATGATAACTCTATGCTGTCTTCGAAATAACCAGATTAAAACGTCAGTTAATTTGTGAGGGCTTTTTGTCACCATCTTTCCTCCTGTGTATTCTGTCCTCCTTTCTCCTCCTAGCTTAACAGACTTCCAACTTGCTTCAGGACGACATACCACTGGTACTATTCATACTACTTGGTATTTTCCCAATTCGTTCTGAGACACAACTGAAGAAATATTTGTCAAAATTTTCAAGCCTTTTACAAGCTGAGCCCTGCTGAAGCAGTATGCAAACTTCCGTTCAAAATATGAATTCACACACCTTAAACCCAGTATTCTCATGCCATTAAAAAGACATGCTCCTGAAAATTGATCTTTGGCAGCAGTGAGCCACTTGACAGCTGGCAGAATAAATCTGAGCTCTAAAGAACACAAGAGATTAAAAGATTACATTATTCAATTTACAAAATCTCTTCCAAACAGAGGATAATGAGGCAAGGGGAGCTCGGCAGAAGGACCATACTGGAATGAAAAAAAAAAAAAAAAGGAAATCAGAGGGTTGTAGACTTTTACAGAACTACGGTGTAGAGATGAACCTTCTGTACCCCTTATAGCAGCTTTTAAATGATCATCCTTTTCCCCATGACTAAGGGTCCTTTTTCACTACCATGACCAGCTTTTCAACTAGAGCACCTTCCAGAAAACACCTTTTTGGGGGTCATAATATATTAATTCCCAATTTACTCCACAGATCTTGATATTCATATGACTCAGAAGTAAAATTTTATATCAGGCAAACTGCACTCTCCACTTTTAAAGGCTTTCAATTATTACATCATGCTATAATCCCATTTCAAAAAGTGGGAGAAAAAGAAGTAAATAAACACTAACCAGTAGTAAATTTAGGGCTTTTTATATTTGAAATCTTAATGCTTATGTGTTTTGCTTTTCTGCTCTTCTAACAAAAATATTTACAAAACATATTTTTTTTAAATGAAAGAGCTCTTTTTTAGGTAATTTAAAATATTCTTTATGAAAGTGAAAAGGTATGCAGAGCAATGCGTGGTAATTTTTCAAGTCAGTGTCTCTCTACATCTCTCTGCCCTCAATAGGGCTTCAGTGGTAGAATGACGCATTTTTTGTCTTCATCCAGCTCTCACCTAGGGATAACAATAAAATAACTATCATCAGAAACCACAGCCTTTTTATAGTACAGGAATACATTTGATGAAACTTGAGATGAAGCCAGTAATCAATTCTGTATTAAAAATGCACAGACTATGCAAAGGTTACAAGAGTTACCCAAAACACACCTACACTGTTTTCAGCACCAAGAAGGTGCACTCATTCCCACCATCCACGCTGTTTAAAGATGATGTTAGTATTGACTTCACACTGGCCTCCTGGGTCACAAGAGTAGTGACTGGCCTCCAGCTGGGCTCTGTGCTGCTGACTGCAAACCTTTCAGCCAGTCCACCTGACTGTTTCTCCATCTTATTCTTCATCCTTTTGTCTACAAAGGGTGTCATGGGAGACAGCGTCAAAAGCCTTGTTAAAGTTCAAAGATCACTCCCCTCATCCACCAAGCTAGGCATTTAATCATAGAAGACAGTCTGGTGAGGCAATTGTCCCTTTTTAAAACCACATTGATTCCTTCAAATCGCATTCTTGCCCTTTGTATATTTGGAAATAGCTTCCAGGATTTTCTCTATCACCTTCTGGAGGATCAAGGGATAGCTGACCAGCCTGTACTTCCCTGGATCCTTTCTCTTGCTCACCTAAGAGAGCAGTGAAGACATTTTTTTTTTCTTCCAGACCTGAAGAATATCCCCTGATCATCAAGTCCTGTCAAAGATAATAAAAACTGACCTCACAATGACATTGAACAATGCCCTCAAGCATTTATGGGAGCATTCCATCAGGCCCCATGGATTTGTTTGTCCAGTTTATTTGAATGTTCCATAACATGATCCTTCTCTGCTAAGGGCAGGTTTTTGTTGTTCCAGATTTTCCCACTGTTCCTAAGAGCTGACTCCTGAAGGAAAGTCACACCAGTAGACTAATGTAAAGAAAGAATTAAGCACCTCAGCCTTTTCCATGCCCTTTGGCACCAAGGCCCTCCACCCCATCTGATAGTGGGGATCCACTAGCTTTCCTTTGCTCCTCTTCATGGTATCAGCAAAGTCAAATGCCATATGGACACTGGCATCTCTCCTGGTTTTGGATTAATTTTCTTCTTAGGGGCTGGTACAGTGCTGTGTTTTGGATTCAGCATGAGAATAATGTTGATACACACTTTAGTTCAACCGAGCACAGCGCTTTATCAGCTCCTCAGTCACCATCAATGCACTCCAGAAAACTGAAAGACTGCTTGTGCCCTGCCGTGCTGCTCCTCTGACAGGTACTGGAGCGGTTCAAGTGCACCCTGAAAAACAGGGCCTGCAAATGACAGTTTCTTCCTGTTACCTGAGGAATGTCTTATGTACATCATCTTCCTGATAAAGTGATCTGTAGCAGGCACTCACCACAATGTTACCTGTGTTAGCCTGCCCTCTTAACCCTCAACTCTCATCTGCCTGCTCCTTTTTTCCAAGGCACACCACCACACCTTCTACTGCTTTCATATGAGAGGGTAACCTTCCCTGTCAGCTGTTAACATACAGGTCTGCTGATTCCCCAGAAAAAGAGAAAGCTATCATGCTGTTTTGTAAAGACTTCTGTTTGCATGTGCCTGAAGCAGGACCTCTTCAGCTCTGCTGCTTATCAAGTCTCTCATCACACCACCTTGCACTCTATGCCAACTCAGCCTACCACCATCACCACACCCAATTTAAATCCTCCTTACCAAATTGGTCGGTCAAGTTGGCAAAAACACTTTTGCCTCACTTGGCCTGGTGGATCCCATCTCTTCCTTAAATAGGGATCAGTAGGGATCCGTAGTCATAAAAGCCAAAATCCCTGTCAACACAATTCACGCACTCCTCCTCAAGATGTTCCTCCTTGCCAGCAAGATTGATAAGAAAACCTACATCTCCAATAAGAGGCAGTGTCGCACTACTTTGACTTGCTAATTCCTCCTGGTGCTACTGCACTGTACAGGCTCAGATGATTTGTTGGGACAAAGCTTCCTGCTTCTCATCTGCTACTGTGACCACTCAACATATCACATAGACGTAGATCTGCGGGCAGAGAAGGAGAATTCTTCCTTCTTTGGTTATGACAAGTACTTCCTTTCTTTTGTTATGACAAGTCACAAGTTTCCAGCCTTGGCCATCATAGAACAAGCAGAGACTCAGCCTGTCCCTCCCTCCATACAGTTGGAGGTTCAATGCTCATGCTTGGGTCCTGAAGAAGATTCAGTTTCCTCTTTGTCATCCTTGATCCTGTGCATTCTGCTGACCTCCTCTTGCACCTCCTTTACATGGCAACAGAAATCCTCACTGAAGCAAATACCTCCTGTGGGCAAGGACATTTCTCCTTGCTCCAGTCTCCTTGCAAGAGGTATGAGGTGCTCTCTTCAGCTCAAGGCTTGATGAGCTGCACCCTCTCTCTGGAGCTGAGTCTGAACTGACACCTCTGATGTTTAGGGGAAGTTGCTCCAGCTGGTGCTACGAAGCATACCCTGTGCCGATATGCAAGAACTGTCTGCTGCTACTTTAAACACTTAAAGACTCTGTACAGCAGGAAATCTAATTAAAAACATGAACAAGAGCTTCACAAACTCAAAAACTGAATTTTGGTAAGCGTAGTTTCATACGTATCAGTAAGAACTGATTTTTAATTCTAAATGAACTAATGACTAGACAGAACGAAGATTCATAAAAAATGAAGTTCCTCCTCCTTTTGAAAAAAAATGAAATAAATACTAAACACAAGCAGAGACAACCAGGTACCAAATGGCTAAGACCAGGGATCTGCAACAAACAAATCTAACAATCAATTTTAAATGCAGAGTGGCCAGGTAAGAAAAAAAGTTACCGACCTCTGCCAATCTAAATTCCAATCTTAATTCAAAAGCATATTAATCTAAATACATGTCACTTAAAATACCATACAGACAAATACATTAATGGAGAATACATCCAACTCAGTAAGAGACTGGATTTAGGACAGAGGCTCCAGCAAGTGCCAAACAAGCACACCTTAACCAATGAGGCATAGAAAAATAAATCAAAATTAGGACTGAAAATTTACATCAAGCCTTTTCAAGTCCATTCATTTTACAGCAGAGGCCTACCACAAATGCCAAGATACACAATGCTTACCTGCTATAAAGATGCTCAACCATCTTCATAATTTCAACAAGACAAGTGTTAAAGGCACTAAGAATTTTACCAAGAAAGGACAGCAATATGGATAGCACTAGTCAAAACAACAGTAGGGAAGGAATAGAGAACAGGAGATTAAAAAAAAACCCAATAAATAATCCACAAGCTGAATTAGGCAAGAAAAAACTACACAATTGATAGCAAACAGTCTGCAAGATTCTGAGGTAGCAGAAGATACTTCGCCTGTATCATGAGGAAGACAGTGGTTTATAGCATGTGTAGAGTGGCAGAAGTGCATTTGCTAAAGACTTCACATACCTGATATTCTACCCTCAAGACACACTACTTACACAAGTATGTTAGATTTTATAAGTAACATTCTTATTGTAAGACACCATATAAAAGCAAAAGTCAGACTAAATAAAACTCTGCTCTCTAACTAAACACAATTATGTTTTTGAAAGCATATCTATCCTTCTTAAAGAAATTAGCTATTTGAACAGAACCTGGCTTGATGTTCCTAAAACATAAATAAAATTTAAAGTAAGACTGAGATCCACTTAGAAATATGTCAAAAGGGAGTATTTTCAGACAGCTAATTCACAAATTTAAACTTTTACACCACTACTAAAACACTTTGTTTCCACAAATACATGTTCACATTTAAAGCAACTAAGAGTTTCAACAAGAGGGCAGCCAAACTGACTTAGAAAAGCCCAACACCTGAAACAAACAAGTTCATCTTGGAACATCTTTAATTTGCATAAATTGATATTCTAATGACAGTCTACTTCTTTCAAGAAAGACATCTCACATTCTGGTCATGAGACAAAACTTCAATATAAGCAATTGATTGCACTCTCTATTTTTCTTTGGAATTTATATTAAAAAGCCAAAACCCTGAATTAGGAACCTAAATGGCTGTGAACTTTGCATCACGCCATTCCTAATATGTCAGGGAAAATACATAAACTGCATCTCCTAAAAGAAGAGTCATATGGGAAACAGCATGAAAGCATTCTGCCTGTGGTCTGTCAGCTCTGGGATATTGCAGCTTTTCCAAAAAAAGCTCAGGAGTACTGACCCCACAGCATACTGTTGATTTAGGCAGATTACAGCAGCAGTAGTCCTTACAATCATCTATCTATTAGACAGGAGCCATATTTCACATGATCTGACTTTGGAGTTGTAATTGTTAAACTACTGCTTTCTCTAGAGAGGTGAAAAACACTATTAAAAAATTAAGCAAATGGAAGAACAAAAACTGGGTAGTATCTGACATCATCTACTGTTAGGACAGAGTTTACTTGAATATAAGTTCGGATATTGTCTATTTCCACCAAAACTTCTTACTAGCACTGCAGTATAACAAATCTCCTTGTGAATCTGTTAAAAGGTATAAAATGGACTTCACACAAATTCCTCTGAATAGCAACCAAGTTAAAAATTAATCGTTCACACTAATTTAACAATTTTATAGCAACATGGGGCTCCTCAAACCCGGTCCAACTGGTCACTACAGAGAGTCTTATCAGCCTCTGAAGCTTCACTTGGTAGCAAACAATTTTTTACTGAGGCATGCAAGATACTGCTACTCTTGGCTGTCTATACAGAAATGAAGCTAAGACATGATTAAAACACAAATAATCCTAGATTTTTGTGCATTGAAAGGAACAGGACAGTTAAAATAGTACTAAGTACCAAAACTTTACCATCTCCCTTTTTATCTCAACATTCCAGTATAGACCTGTGAAGTAAATCAGTATGATGCAAAACAATTAATAAAGCTTTGCTTCACAAAATGAGGAAATTAGGAGAAGTTTAAAAAAAAAAAAATTGCAGAAAATGAAAATCCTTAGTCTCACCTAGGCCTCCAGGGCCAGCCAAGAGAAACTCTTGTCTGCCTATCCTTTTCACAATTGGCCGTTTCTCATCACTGCAATAGGGAAATAGATCCTGGGAGACACCAGTATTATAATTCAAAATTATATACTGTGTAGTAAGTGCAAGGCATAAGTAGTAACCATCTACAGCCACAGCACAGGGTTGCTCTGGAGTAAACACTTCCTTCACTATCTGGACTCTGTCTTCAAACACCATGAACATCTGAATGGTCCGACGCTTGACGGAGATAATGCAGACTTCCACGCAGAAAGGATCCCCACTCACAGGGTTTTCATTCAACGTGAATGTCACAGCTCCTTTGATCCTAGCGCCGGTGGGGACAGGTTCCAAGTTTATCATGTTAACTAGTGTTATCGTGTTGTCGCAAAGCACGAGAAGTCTGGTGAGGGCAGAGGCTGCTTTCAACTCACTCACAGGCTTCTTCAAGCCCAGGTATTTATGTAGTTGTTTGGTAGCGGCAAACGTTATTTTTCCAGCTGTTGACACCTTTTCATCCAACATAAAGTGGTAGATAAAGCAGTCATTGGTTCCAATATAGAGGTTCTTCCCACAACACTCAATGCACTCAATGTTGATGTAATTTTTGTCTCCCATTAACATCTCCCTCTCAACAGCACAAACGAGCTTGAAAGCTTTAACGCTCATTGTGTCTTCTGGGTGATCTGATTAAAAAGAAAAAAAAAAATCACTATTTACCTCCACACACATAATCTAATATCAGAGGCAGCAATTTAACATTCCCCAATACAAAAACTTAACTGCTGCATTTTTAATAGCCTATAGTCTATTTCCAACCCAATTACACAAACCAGAGCAAGCACATTAATAACCACAGAAATTAATCAAATTTTGTTTCCACTTCAAACCTATTCTGGAACAGATTCACAAGAGTACCCAGCTATTCTGAAGTGATGCTTTCTCCACGTGTAACCAGCACGTTATTGGCCCTTTTAGACACTTTGGCACTACAAGTGGTTATTGCCAGTAGGCAGTGATTTATAAACCTGTCGTATACATGCTTCTATCACCTGTACAAGAAAAGAGACAAGCTGAAGGTCTTAGATTTCTTGAGAAGTCACAAGGCATTTAGTGTTGCTAGTTAACATCTCATGTTGCTTTACACTAAATTGTAGGCTTATTAGTACATAGGCCCTTCATTAAATATCACAGGCATATTCCATTTTAACACATATTTTATATTCTTTATCTCCAGCAATCAGAAATACAGAACTTCCAGCCCAGTCAAATAATCTATGCAAAGTATCATCCAACTCATAATAAAAGTTGCTGATTTGTAATTTGTTTTTTAATATCTGCAGAATACCCATTGTATTCAGTGCTTACATATTCTCTGCATCACACTATATGCACCAGCAATTATAAAGCTCATTCACCCAGAAAACTTGGAAACATGGCCCATAAAGCATTAATTAAGCTCAAGCTGCAATATCACAGAAATTAAAAAGTTTCTGTTCTCTATCACAATCATCCCAAAAGTCTGTCTTTAAATACTAAATAGCACTTCTAATATTTACTCCACCAACTATATCCACCCTTTTGCAAACAAACATTGTCAAGGGACAGATGCAATTTATGAATCAATTAATTGTGTTTTAAAAACAGTTGCAATTTTACTGTACTCCAGACTTGTGTCTTCGTAAGAAATCAGCAGACAGCTGTGCTCAACACTCTAAACACAAGCAGATGAGAAAATGCTGACCTTGTTTAATCACCTTTTAATTTGTCATGACTGGTCTGTAATGACCACTTAGTCAACAGAGGGGAAGACACAACACTAAACATTCTGTGAGGATTTAAGATATAACATATACATTTGCTTCCAGTCCACAGGTACAGTGGAGATACAAAACATTAAATGAAATCTCTGTGAACCAAGGGAAGTCAACATCAATAAAATGCTCTTGTGAACAAACCTGAAGCTAAACATAGTCAAAACTAATTTAGTTTCCAACTATTACACCTAACAAAACCCTTTGGTTTTGAGAGAGAACATTGAAAACCAAGGCATAAAATTTCCAAAACAGTGAGAAAAGGTAAGGTACGCAACTTGCAAGTAACCACTAAATAAAATTAGATCAAACTAAGAATACAGCCAGAAGCAAACCATGTTACCAAGAAACAGGAGTGGTCTTTAATGCCAAGAACTTCAGGGTTTGTTTTTTTGGGTTTTTTTTCCAGAAGTTAAAATTATTTTAGTTTAGGCTTCCATAACATTTTCCATTTCCATCCTCATCTGGGGTGTAAATTAGTGTTCTGTCCTTCCACCAAAAACATCCCAAACAAACCCAGGAAGCACTAGAGAAATAGCCCAAGGTAAAATGATCATACAAGTCTCTGGCAACACAGCCATGTTATCCTCCAACATGATCAAAAGAAATACGGCATATTAATTTAGAGAGGGCTGTCCAAAGGTTGACCAACAAAAAAACCCCAACAGTTTTTAAGGGCCTGTGTGTAGCCTGAAGTGATAAACTGTGAGAGGTAAACTGGAGAGGTCAGGTAGCTTTCATACCTGAAGTTGCCAACAGCTTAGTATTCCAGTAGCCAAAGTAAAAATGTTAATGTATGCCAGTGGGAGAATTTTGCTTTTGACCAGAATATATTCAAAAAGCTCCAAAAGAATTCCCTAAATGAAAGTAAATGAAAAGTAAAAAGTACAAGAGAAGTCTTAATAGATACACAATTCCTGAGCAGAAATAACAAAAAATACATAGTACTACTTAAGTCTGGTAACAAAGAAATTCGTTCTAGAAAAAAAAAAAAATGCCGAGAGAAAAAGCTTTTAGGAACAATCAATGTCAACACAGGTGAGCTGGATGTAATTTTTTTTATTAATATTTATTTTGTTCTCCTTTATAAAACCTTAGGGGCCTGTGTGCACTGCAAAGGAACAGGTTATGCAGAACACGCTGTTCTTTCAAAGGTGCAAGAGGCCACCCCAGAGTTACAAACAGTCAGTACTTTTTGTAGGATTTTTTAGATGTTCAGAACTCCGGAAAACAAGATAAAGGGGATGCTTGCTGTCAAAAACCAAAATGCAACAGTCGGGAAAATTATCAGTCTAGGCGGCACTATTCTTCAGGCGCAGCAATAGCCCCGCACGCCCTCGTTTCCGGTGAAAAGTGGGAAGCAGCTCTCGCTGCCCCGCTCTCGTTCAGCGATAACCTTGCACTGCCTGTTCCCGGCTGCTGCCCTGCAGACCAGCCCAGCAGACCAGCCCCGTGCCTGCCGCACCCCCGCCCGCTCCTCACCGCCCCCTGCGGGAGCTGCCCCTGACCCGCGGCCACGGCCCCACCGAGCCCCTCTGCCGGGCCGCTGCAGCGCCGGGAGGGCGGGGCGGGGATGCGCTGCCCGGCGCGCTTCCCTTCGCCCCGCTCCCCTCGCACACACGGCGCGCAGACAGGCCCGGCACCCACCGGCCCCGCCGCGTC
>VWZG01008858.1:83309-147864 GCA_013396735.1 Grallaria varia
TGTCTGCGCTCACAGGCTTGTTTATATGCAATTACAGTATACATATTCATTATTTTTCTATACATATGCATTATCTTCTTAGAAAAAGGCAGGGTTATTCTAATCAGTTCCCGGAAATAATTTCCATTTTCTCCGCCTTGAGCCCCTCCTCTCTGAGTTTGTGCAGTGATTTCTAGTGGTCTTGGGCAGGGGTCTTCGGGGGTCTTGAGGATGAAGATTGTAGTCTTTCTCGCAGTGCCCTTTTCAACTTTGGCTCAGAAGGCAGCTGCAACTCACCCTTTTAGCAGCTGAACTGGTCTAATTAACGAATTTTTGTAGTTATCTTTTCTTTTTGACATATTCCTTGACTTACTGTCTACAGAAACCACTGAGCTGATTAGGAATGGCCTTGGCTATCTCTCCCCCACCGTGTGTAGGCTATTTTTATGTTTAAATGATTTAAAACAACCACCAAACATACTTTTTAAGAGATAAATCCCCTTATCACATTACATTTTAATCAGGCTGTTTACATTTCATCTCTATCAGAATTTCACTGTGAGAGTACATGGTTTGGTTAGCCAAAGAGAAACTATAATTTTGGGTACAAATCCCTACAAAGTGAATAGTAACATAAGAAAATCACAGTGTGACAATCATGATCTGCAAAACTAATTTGGTTAGCAAGATACGTTTCCATGAGGAAAGAACTTACAAGATACTTTAGGAAGAAGGAGATGATGCATGTAATTTACAAGAAAGTAATTTCATTGGCTGAAATAAGCACCAAAATACAGGCTGAACATTCATGAATATTCATGAATATTCATTTTCCAAGATTACTTGAATTAAGTTGATTTTGTGACATAACTAGCTGAAGTGAGAGAAGAGTGAGAAAATTAAAATAGAAGTAGTCTATAGTTGTGTGTGGTCCCAGAGATAATTGTCAGGGCCAGCATCCAAATGCTGTAGTCATGTTGCAGATCATAGTTACGGTCCAAGCCCAATCCTGACATACAAAGGATAAACACAGGTGAAAAAAGCAGCGCTTCCACGGGAAAAAAAAAAAAAAAAAAAAAGCAGTAACAGTATCTTGGGATGGTTTGGGAGAGGCACAGGGGAAAGCAGAAGGCAGTAAATAGCATATGCTGCCAGAAGGCTGTTTTGAGGCCACCACTATGAAATAATGTTACTGCTTACTTGTACACTTAAATGATTTTTAAGTATTCAAAATCTGAATTCACACACAGAAGCATAGCAATAATGTGACATACATAGTCACACATCTGCAGCTCATTCATGTGGATGTACACCTAAACCCATGACATTGTGTTACATTGTTGCCTGGCTTCATAATTCTGTAAAAGGAAAAGAAGTACTTGCAATTTTGTATTGTAACAATTATATGGTAATTTACTCATAATCATTTGTAATTCCCCATTCTGCTTTTAAATATGTAAGCAGATGACTGGCTAACTCCATCAACAGGCAACTGTTTTACTTTGGACTTACAAAGCAACTTTTGTTATTGTAGATCAAGCAGTGTTAATCAGCAGGTGCCATAGGTATGAGCAGGATGGAGATCCCATTTAATTCAGTAGCACAGCTCTGGCATGTAGCAGCACAAGTAGTTTGTACTCTTGTATTCTGACAGAACTACAATAAAAGGTATTTTCCCTGTTCAACTCTATCAGCTGAAGGGTGACCTCACCTCATCAGCAACACCTAACTCCCTCAAAGGCAGAGAGGCCCTGCAGAGAGACTCAGACAAAATTAAGAGGGCTGGGAAATCATCAGCTGTGGGAAGTTTAACTGGGGCAAGTGCAGGATCCTACACCTGGGATGGGGCACCCCCCAGATGTATGTAAAGACTGGGGAATGAGATGCTGGGAAGCAGGGCTAGGGAAAGGGCCCTGGGGGTCCTGGTCGATGGCAAGCTGAATCAGAGTCAGCAATGCCCTGGCAGACAGGAGGGCCAACCATGTTCTGGGGGGCATCAGGTAAAGCATTGCCAGCTGGTAGAGGGAGGGGATTGTCCAGCTCTGCTCTGCACTGGGGCGGCCTCACCTTGAACACTGTGGGCAGTTTTGGGCACTGCGACGTAAGGAAGATATTGAGATATTAGAGAGTGTCCAAAGGAGGGCAACAAAGATGGTGGAGGACCTTGAGGGGAAGCCGTATGAGGAGCAGCTGAGGGCACTTAGTGTGTTCAGCCTGGAGGAGACTGAGGGGAGACCTCACTGCAGTTACAACTTCCTTGTGAGGGGAAGAGGAGGGGCAGGCACTGATCTCTTCTCTGTGGCGACCAGTGAGAGGACCTGAGGGAATGGCCTGGAGTTGTGTCTGGGGAGGTTTAGGTTGCGTNCTTGAAGGGAAGCCGTATGAGGAGCAGCTGAGGGCACTTGCTGTGTTCAGCCTGGAGGAGACTGAGGGGAGACCTCACTGCAGTTACAACTTCCTTGTGAGGGGAAGAGGAGGGGCAGGCACTGATCTCTTCTCTGTGGCGACCAGTGAGAGGACCTGAGGGAATGGCCTGGAGTTGTGTCTGGGGAGGTTTAGGTTGCGTATCAGGAAGAGTTCTTCCCCCAGAGGATGGCTGGCACTGAACAGGCTGCCCAGGGCAGTGGTCACAGCACCGAGCCCGACAGAGCTCAAGAAGTGTTTGGCCAACCCGGAGTGACTCTCGGGGCTGTCTGTGCAGGGTGAGGAGCTGGACTCCAGTGATCCTTGAATGTCCGTTCCAGCCCAGGAAATCCCGCGACCCTCCGTGTTTCCCAACCCGGCCCCGCTCCCTCCGTACCGCTCCACACCTGACGTCACCGCGCAGCGCCGCTGCTCTGGAAACGCGTTCCCGGCGGCGCGCGGGATTGTGGGAGCCGGGAAGCGGTCGGCGGGGCAGGAAGATGGCGGGGCGGGGAAGGGCCCAGGTGGGCGCCGTGGACGGCCAGGAGGAGCAGCGGGGGTCAGCACGCTCGGAGTCGGAGCTGCTGCTGCACCCGGAGCTGCTCTCAGAGGAATTCCTGCGGCTCACCCTGGAGCAGGTGCGTCCCGGGAGCCGGGCCGGGCCGGGGCCCTGCAGACGGGCGAGGGGACTTTAGGGGAGAGCAGACCCCGAGTGGGCGCTCCGAAGGCCACGTACTCGCTGAGGGGAGGCCCATGGCGTGGGAGCTGTCTCCATGTTTGCGAAGGGGCTCGTTTGCGCACCGGCGCTGCTGAGAACTGTTTGCCCAAATCGCGATAGTGTCTGCACACAGTAACGCTGCCTATGGAAAGGTGGTGTTTGCACTGGTAAAGCTGCCATGTCCATGCCCAGTGTAACCTGCCCTAGGCGACCCTGCCTGGGCCCCGGCGTTCGACCGGGTCATCTCCAGAGGTCCCCAGTCCAGGCTAGAACTGGATCAACAATCCTAACCCCAGCTTTTCTGCGATTCTGTGAATTAAGAAATGTAGCCTTATGTAATTGGTCAAGCTATCGCTTAAATACTTAAGCATTACTTAATACAAATTAATACTTAGAAATTGAGTTTGAAAATTAGTTATAAACATTTTAGGACCATACAAAGCTTCAGTTGATGTAATTTGAAATATTTGTCACCGCTCTGCCTGAAAATTTTAGGTGCATGAAATAACAATAATCAAAGTTTCAAGGTTTTGTGTGATCTCGAAGACTTTTCATATGCTCTCATCCATGTAGTCTGTGTGGGCAAAAATGTAAGGTTTCAGGCCGACATCAAAAGCCATGAAGTGTTACCAAAAACGTTAGTGGCAGAGGCTTGGCCTGCTTTTGGTGGCTTCTAGTTTGTAGGATGTTAGAGGAGGTTTTTTTTTTCTCTTTTAATAAATCTGTCAGGTACCAAGAAATATTCACAACTCTACTCTATATATGGTTAAAAAAGGAAACTAGTGTTCTGTTAAAACTGGCAGTTCCAGAAACCTCACAAAATCACAGAATATTTAGGGTTAGAAGGGACCTCTGGAGATCATCTAGTCCAATTCTCCTGCCAAGGCAGGGTCACCTAGAGCAGGTTGCACAGGAACTTGTCCAGGTGGGTTTGGAAGGTCTCCAGAGAGGGTAACTCCACGACCTCCCTCGGCAGCCTGTTCCAATGCTCTGCCACCCTCAGTGTAAAGAAGTTCTTCCTCATGTTGAAGTTAAACTTACTTCCCTTGGTTTTTGGGAATTGGGGAAGGAAGCACAGCTCTACATCCATAAGTCTAACTGACCTGTATTATGTTCTAGTTACCTGACTTTTATAAGGGTGAAGAAGAGCTCTGGTCTGATAGTTGGATTCAGGGTAGCGTGTTTAGGAGTGCATGAAAACATGAGCCATCAAAAGTATCTCTATCAGAACTTTTTCCCTTTTTTTTTGCTACTGTTTTTATTGGCAAAACTTGTGGGGATTTGGATAGGGAGGGGCTGCAAGCTTGACCTCTGTGGACAGAGGTGAATAACTGCCCAGTGCTGGTCACAGCTGCATCGAGCTGTCTTTGACACTAATGGAAACAGCCCATCATACACCAGAATTTGAACCAGAGGAGCTCATGGCACCTTGCTCAAATGCACCTCACAAAGAGACACTAGAGGCAGGAGACTCCAAAGGACACACAAGAAGAGGCACATGAAGTGATTTGTGAAAGAGATGCGCTTGCAGGTGGTGGAAAACAAAATCACTATGCACTGACTGAAACATCCTGTGTTTCCCATCACCTCACTGAGGGAGGGACCAAGTGTAATCCACACAGAAAATGAGGGAATTTGACAGTGAGAAGGCAGGAGACTAGGCTGTCATTGGCACTGGGCAATTCATGGCTTCTCCAAACCAAACCAGCCACCCTCTCACTTCTGAAACTCTGGCGTTTATGCCCAATGCAGTAGCTTAAAGTGGATTTGGAAAAAATAAATTATGACACTAAGGTGGTTGTGTTTTGAGTTTGTCATAATAATAGCAACGTTTTTTCTGTTCCCTGCAGAAAAATATATTAGGCGAAAATGATGTGAAGATGGACAAAGATGGTCTTACTGATCTCTATATTCAACATGCCATTCCCCTGCCTCAGCGTGACTTACCAAAAAGTAGATGGGGGAAAATGATGGAAAAGAAAAGGCAGCAAAATTACTTGAAAGGTGACAATAAAAGGTAATTTAGCTTTTATTGGGCTAGACCTGGAGAATTTAGGCCAATGCATTTAGTTTAATCTTTGGCTGAGTAATGAAACTTGCACAGCTTTTGGACATTGCTGCAGTCTACAAAGAATGTTATCAAGGTTTCCTGTGTTAGAAGTGATAGATTCTACTACTGCAATAACAGGAAAAAGGGAAAGATAATTTTTTTTTTTTGTCTTCTAAATATTAATGGTATCTAGGTTATAGTGCTTTTCATAGAACCATGTAATGGTTTGGGCTGGAGGGGACCTTTGATGGTCATCTAGTCCAACCCTGCTGCAGTGAGCAGGGACATTTTCAACTCGATCAGGTTGCTCAGAGCACTTTCCCTTGAATGTTTCCAGAGATGGGGCATCTACCACCTGTCTGGATAACCCGGTCAAGTGTTTCACCACCCTCCTTGTAGAAAATGTCTTCCTTATATCTTACCTAAATGGACCCTCCTTTTCTTTAAAACTATTACAGACCCATGTCTCTTGTCCTCTTCCTACAGACCCATCTTTCTTGTAAGTCCCCTTTAAGTACTGATAGGCTGCAATAAGGTTTTCCTGGAGCCTTCTCTTCTCCAGGCTGAACAACCATAACCTCTCAAGCCTTTCCTTATGGTTTATGACCCTCCTCTGGAAGCACTCCAGCAGGTCAGTGTCCTCCCTGTGCTGAGGACCCCAGAGCTGGATGCGGTACTCCAAGTGGAGTCTCACCAGAGCGGAGCAGAAGTGTAGAATCACCTCCCTTGACCTGCTGATCACATGTATTTTGATGCAGTGCAGGACACTGTTGGTTTTTTGGACTGCAAGCACACATTGCTGGGTCACATCCAGCCTCTCATCCACCAGCATCCTCAAGTCATTGTCAGGGCTGCTCTCAATCCCTTCACCACCCCCAGTCTGTATTGATACTGGAGTTGGTATTGATCCTTCATCCCCCCAGCATGTATTGAAACTAAGTTATCGGTACATTTCAAGGTACTTTATAGTAAAGAAAATATTTCTTTGTTTCACTATATAATTTCTAGTTAATAATCATATTTACAGTGTTTAAGGAAAGTAGTAAAAGCATTTTTAACTGTGCTTGCTCTCTGAACAGCGGTGGCCTACTCTAGAGTGAGGGGTGCATGCTGCAGCAGGTTTGTGTGTCCATTTCAATATTAATATCTGCTTTCTGAATGAAACATTCTGCCTTGTTTTTAAAATCTTTGCTTATATTTGCTCAGAAAGCAAAATCTTCTTAAAAAGTTTATTCTACTGAATCTCTTCTCTCAACTCTCCCCTTGCTCAAGACTTTGACATGTGATGTGCATGAGTGGTGTTCTGATTTAAGTTCAGCAGTAAATCTTAAGGAAAGGTGGATACAAAGTCTCATCATAGTTTTACAGTATTACAGCTTGTTGATGTAATAAGTCTCTCTTAGTTTTCCTGAAGTTTCTATCTGTGAAGAACTAAACAAATTCTGTCAAGCGATTTTTTTTTTTAAGTTTTTTAAAATTGTAGCAGTGGTTAGGACACTGAGTTCTTACATCAGTTTTATTTTCCAAGTGCATGAAAAGTTACAGTATCTTAGTTTGTGTACAACTTGCAACCTGAGGATGGAAGCGTGAGGTTAGTGTTTGAATAAGAAAATGTTGTGTGCTGAAATAGGTGCAAAATAATTTCTTATCAAAGAAATAAAGATAGCAGGCTGGATGTTTTTGACAGAAAGAGGCAATGTTAATTTTTAGATGGGAGAATGGCTTCATCCATAGTTTATATGTACAATAAGTTTAAGAGCTCTTATTTTGGTACACAAAAATACAGTAATGGTTAAACCTGTGTAATATTTCCTGGACAAACAGTAACTATAAGGAGATAAGTTTAGTCTACTGTTCTTTTTTTCTTTACCCATTGTTCTTTGTACTTAACATCTAGCACACTAGTCTTAGTCTTTTGCTCTATTCGTAGACAGTTTTAAGATTTTCCAGCAGTTGCTGGTTTTGTTTTTATTACCTCTTTCATACTTAAAAAATATGGTGGCAAAAAGTTAATATAATGTGCTGAAAAGTTAATCTTTTACTGCTAGTATGAATAACCCTAGAGAAATAAGAGAAATTGACTTTTGTTAATTCTAGCACTTAAAAGTTACACAGAGAAAACTTTAGTTTTGGTGTACTATATCAAGGAAGTTCGACTGTCTTTTTGGACATTAAAACATTGCACTTTTCCTCATAGTTGCATGCACAACTTCAACAGAATTGACACAATGCTATTGTGCAGAAGAGGAAGTAGAACTTGGTATTCTTGTTTCTAAAAACAAAATAAAATTCCTAGATATTTTGAAGCTGTAAGTTATGTGCAAGTTGGAAGTGGGAGCTAAGTGTGCTGTTAGTTCAGTTTAGAAATCAGATAAACTGATTGATAGTATGAACACGAGGAGCTCTGTGATGAGTTTCTCTGTGGAAAGCACATGGAATTAGTATGAGCCTTGGAGACTTGGTCAGCACAGTTCATTGAGTGTTGGCTTGCTTCTGGTAGTTACAGATTGGAGGTAAAAGCACACTGAAATTTAAAAATCAGTGTTGAATATTGTGTTTAGTTTTACTGCTCGTGATTAATGTCATGTCCCAGAAGACCTGCTGTATGTTGACTGAGTTGATGTGTTATACCTCAGTAACCTAGTCAAATATCCAGGGTTACAGATAATGGTTTATACACCTTATTACTGAATATTTGAGCTTGCAGACAATCATACCAAAAAAAACTCAAGCACAGTTTATCCAACTGCAAACATTTCAGAAAGTATTCATCTTGCCTACTGGAAGAAAGAGGATGGTGAGAATCTCAGAGTGTATATGTCGTTTCTGAAGTGCCATTACGTTTGAAGACTCTCACCTGCAAACAGTCTCCAGGAGCACTGGCTATTCATGCTCAGACCTGTGGCCTTGGTAAAGCTCATAGTTTCTACTTAGAACCTGAGAAGCTACTTCAGCATCCCTTGAGAATTGCTGAGGTGCTGATGATACTGAGTTCAGTGTAAACTGTCATACTTCTGACCAGTTACAGATACTCACAGAAGAGGGGATCACCTGTTTGTTTGGCAACAGGCAAATACTTTGTTTAGTCAGGTGTTGGAGCTAAAACCTACACTTCTCTCTGCTTTTAGGATGCTACCTTAAGTACCAAATTAAGCTAGACAAAAGTAGAGCCATTTTTCATTAAATTTTCCTCATGACTGGGAGGCCATCCTGACTACATGAGTAATCATGTGAGAGAGTAGAAACCCAGATTGCTCATATCGTGAAGCTTTTGCTTCCTCTAGTAAATCTTGAATCTTTACCATGCATTACAAAGTAAACAGCAGGATTAGCATGCCCTCTGTCCAGCCCAGTCCAAAGTGTGGATAGAACATTTACCCAAGCTGTAGGTATGCATTGAAATCTAGGTTTCATAGACGATCTGCAGGAGACACAATCCCAAAAAGGCTGATTTCATTTGTTAGTGAGCATCAGTGTCCTCCCTTAGAAGAGTGCTGGCTAACAGGGGCCTGCTCGAAAGCTTTTAAGCTGCCTGTACTTTATATAAATGAAGAAAATGTCACGCCCAAGGTTCTGTGTTGTTTTGTGAGACGTGTCTAAAAATTGGATGTGACAAGTATTGATAGTACAGCATCCAAATTTCTTTTGGAATGTTCCCAGTGTTTTTCTCTGGGAATGTTACCTGCACTGTGTCATTTGTACAAGTGCTACCACTGAGTTTAGAATAGATAACAATCCAAGAATTGCAGTTAGTTCTTAGCTTGCCACTCTTCAACAATCTGAATATATAAATTGCCTCTGACTCCATAGGAAAAGCAGACTTACTATGTTAAGGAAGGTGACTGGAAAAAAGTCTAAGAGCTGAACTTTCTCTTGCTTTATGAACTCCTAAGCTCTGTCTACTTCCATTTTGTAAAAGAAATCTCTGGTCTTGACAGAAATTTTGTAAGTGATGTGCAATTTCTTATTATGTGAGGTTTATCAGCAATAGTATTCTTCTAAGTCCAACTGACTGAGTCTCTGCTTGTGGCTCATTCTGAAGTTTGTGGAGATACCTAACATCAATATTGTCAAATTCATTAGCTGCAAATTAGTGGATATATTCAATTTTTGAAAACACTGTAATTCAACTGTTTAATATGACTGGTCAGCATATACTGAAAACTGAAGTTTCTAATCAGTAATATTATATACCTTAATGGTGGTTTGGGTTTTTTATTTGTTAAATCTGCACTTTCCAAACACTTTGTCATATTTGAGCAATGCTTTTTTAAAACTCTGAATTCAGAGTTATGTTAACTTTGTGCTTTATTTTTTTGCGATCAGGATGTTTTCTGATAATACTGTTTCCATACTAGCTTGATAGTACTCCTTTTCATGAATCAGTTGTTACTAAATTGGGCAGCCTTGACTACACATAGCCTTAAAGACACAAATTATTAAAAAAAAGTCATTAAATCTGTTTAGGGTTCCTATTCAAAGACATCTTGTTAAAAAACAGGTGTGCTTGTTTTGATTGATGCTTTTATTCCTTGTGTAACAATCTTTCGGACTAACATTATGATTTTGAATAATAATGGGAACACGGAAATTTAGAATTACCAGAATATTAGATGCTGTTCTTGTAGGTACAGTGTCACACACTTTCTCAAATATTCGTCTTTTGAAATGCTTACACTTATTATCTCTGCAGTTACTCTGTAAGAGCTACACTGGTATAAGCATAGAGTTTTTGGTTGTACAACTGTAATTGTCTGCCTAGACAGTTCCTCACAGAACTCTCTTTGCCGAGGAACACTGTTCCTCATACAGCCTCCTGAGGAGCACTGTTCCTCACACAGCCTTCTGAGGGGCACTGTTCCTCACACAGCCTTCTGCCCCTTTAAAATTTGGAAGTGATTTTTCTTGCTTTTTATTTAAGTATATGTAAGTTTGTATAAGTGTACTTATTTTTATTGATGTTTGGAGCAGCTCAGAGTTTAATATTAGTGTTTTGGGATATTTACTTTAGACAATATTAAATTCCTTTTCACTACTTATGTCTTGGGTATGCTGGTTTTTTATCATCTCACTTGTGTTTCTGAGAATTTGATGATTTGTATTTTCAGTGTCACATCAGTGGAAGGTTTAAGGAAACGGCCATTAATTGTATTTGATGGCAATTCGACAAGTACAAGCATAAAGGTGAAGAAGACAGAGAATGGAGCTGCTGATCGCCTGAAACCTCCTCCAGCTGGAAGCACCACCAACACTGTTCGAAGATTATCAGTTCCTTCAAATGCCTCAACATACATTTCAGCCTCCAGTTTGTCAGAGGACGCTAAGCTGGGAATGAGGAATAGTGAGGCTAAGCAGAACAATATTTCAAAGACTAACAGTGGTGTGTTGACTAGTCTGAAAGTTTACCCTTTTTCTCCAATAGCAGGAACTACTGTTGTGAAGTTAAAGAGATCTGTTCCAAAAGAGGAGTCTGATTTGCCGGTACGTTTGTGCATTATCTTGTTTTGCAGCTTTTTTTTAGTTAAAACTTACAGGAGCCAAAGTCAGGCCCTTGGAAGAGTTTTCAGGATTGTTTTATTTTGAAGTAATAGTAGAGTTTGGGAAAGATAAGAAGGAAAGAAATTAAGTACTTTGTAGTTGTCCATGGGGAACTTCTGGGTGAGAGATGCAACTCTGTAGAAAATGTGCCTGTAATTTTAAAATGAGTAAGTAGGTAATATTTAAGGTGGTTCTGGTAACAGTCAAATAAAACACAAACTGAGTAATTCTACTGGTAGGTCTGAGGGAAAGAACAGGTATTGTAGAAAAACATGAACAGAATGAAGGGGGCAGAAGTGATCTGTTTTCTGTAGTGGGGAAGGAAAAATGAAATTATTTGTAGCAATCACACTTAAATGGTTGAGTAGGACAAGCTTTTATTTGCCATAGTAAAGGAAGAGATGTTACAGGAACTGAAGTAACATGCTGAGAGCCGAAGAATATATCCTTACAGGAAGAATGCCATCTGTTTTAAATCTGTTATAGGAATTGACAAGCTAGAGGAAGCAACTGGATGTGTAAATCTGGAGAGTGCTTAATTGTGGGTTTGAATGAGATGCCATAACAGCAAACTGTATCAGTTGAGGTGAGAAATCAAAGGTTGAGGGCTTGTTTTGGGATGGGATTTTAATCAAGTACTGGGGGCTTCTATAAGACAATGAGGAAGACATGCTGAGATCTTGAACAGAAGGGTGCTGTTCTCATGTAGGAGTCTGATGAGCTATTAACTATAAAGGTAAATAGTTACCTTCTTTCTGCATGTTAGATTTGACTGTAAACAAATTTTCTGTATACAAAAGAACTGCACTACAGGTGAGCAGAACGAAGCTGATGAGCTGAAGTGATGAGTGACGAGCTAAGGCAGGATCTATGAATTCAGCAGGGTGTATCTTTGAAGGTGTTGATCATGGTGCTGAATGTAGCTGCCAGATGGGAAGAAGGAGCAGTGGTTGGTTTTGACAACAGTGTGATTAGTCTTAAAGGGCTTGTCAGTGATCAAGGAGCAATGGGCCATCTCTTCAAAACATGCCACAAGGTAGGGATAAGCCTTTTTTTGTGTGGTATTCCTTCATGATACATGAGTTTTCACATTTCCACTGGAGTACGGGAATATCTGGAATAAGTCTGGGCTTCAAAGGAAGAAACAGAAATACCTATTCTCAGATGAACTGCAGGGGGAGCTTTAGATATACAGGGTGCAGTTACACAGATTAGAATTTTCCCAAGACATGAGACTCAACTTCTGTTTTCACAATAATCCCTCATGAAATGCTTTCTAGTAGTATATTTTTTAAAAATCCTTTCATGAAAGAATGGAGGTAATATCCTTGCTGTGTGGATTAGTAGGTTTCATCAGACTTCTGTTAAACATGAGCACTGAAACAGGTGGCTGTTGTGAAAGACAGCTTTAGCAACTTCTGCAAGAATTGTGGCTGAGACTCTGAATGTAATTTATGCTGGAGAGGTGTGTTTACCACTCCCAGTATTACTAACTTCTTTTAGTGTTTAGAACTCTTCCAAATACTGGTCAGATCTGAACCTACAGAGCTTTTGAAACTTGTTTAGTATACATCTCACAGCTTCTTTAAATTTAATTTAAATGTTTTGTAGACACAATGATGACACTTTTAAGTGCCACTGTATAACAGACATTCAGAAGTTATGACCTCTGACATTTGACTTTTTATGTTTGCCACAGCTGAAGTTGTTCCAGTTAATACCTGCAAGTTCAGTCACGCCTCGGTTAATGTTGGTCAGACATGTTTGAAGAATGGTATTTTACTGTCTGAAATTAAAGAATGTGGTATTGAATAGTAAGTGATGCAGTCAGGAAGAGTCAGTTTACTTGGCAGATGGCTGTAGAGTGTAAAGCCTGATCTATTTTTAGTATAATGACAGTAATGACAATTGTCTCTTCAAGCGAATGACTGTTCTTTGACTTTAAAGAAAGACTGAAATTCTTGTGCTAAATAGCACAGCACTATCCCTCTTATCTTTGGGTCTGATTCTCTTAAACCTTTCAGTGGTTGCCGTCCACACAATTGCTGTAAATAAACACTGAAGCTCTTAAAGACAAGAGAGAGATCTCTAAATTGTGCTTCCCAAACTGATGTGTTGCAGATTGTTCTCGAAAACTCATATAGCTGTCCGTACTCGTGTGAACTATTAAAGCTCAATTCTTCAGATTTTTTTTTGTTATTACTCTCTTAGATGGTGAAAGGTAATTATTTCACCACTCATCTCCCATTGTTTTCCTTTGGACTTTCTCGATTTTTACAAGTTTCTTGGGCTGGAGGGGGGCTTGAAAGATGAGTTCATGTGAGGCTTTGGCATTATTTCTCATTTTTTTATCCAGATCATTACAAAGGAAGACCAAATTTTCTTTTTCTTATACTTTTGCTGTTCTGCAAAAATAAATTTGTTTCCTAATTGTATGCTTAAGTTTTTTTCCTTATGCAATCCCATTCAACAAGTATTTCAAGGAGGCAATCTGAAATAACTTTAGAAGTGTGTTTTGAAACTCCAATATGTACCTCTTTCTAAGTTGCATAATGGAAGGACATTTTTGCATATTTAATTGTAGGTTAATAAAAACCAAAACACATGTATGATTTGCAGGTAGTTAAATTCATTGGTTCTGTTTTAATGTTCTCTAGAGAAGTTCTGTGATACTTAACATTCTCCACAAGATGGCAATAGAAAGCTATTGTATTCGTCTGTAGCTGAGTACAGCAATAGTACCAGATTGGTGTATGTCAGACCTATGACTGACTCCTATTTGCACAGTATGTCTAAGAATACTTTTATATTTTCTTGTATTCCAGAATGACCTAAAGCCCACGGAAGCAAAGAAGAAAATCCAGCATGTTACATGGCCATGAAGTAGCTAATGGTGCTTGAAACATAAATATTACTTCCATATTTTCAAATAGATAGGTATATTTAAACAGTTTAAATAAAATTCTTTTTAAACCTTATAGAGATTCAGATTGCTGTGAAGCTTTAACAAGTTAACAGTTCCCTGTCATAAATCTGAAGTCACTATCACCAGTAACCTTAAGTGTCTACTGTTGTACACCAAGTAGTTAATTGCTTCTTTAAAAGGTGGTGATATTACACTATACTAAACCTCCCACTTTTAGTTTTCAAAGTTATTATAGCTCATCTCCTCCATGTCACTATGATTCACACATTATTTCACTAAGGTTCAGTTTTGTTCCACGTCTGGTTAAATAGTTTAATTGAGATTTAGAGAGATTTCAAGAGGCTTCTTGGCTTTAAAAAGGTAATTAATTTAGATGAGAAAACTGGCCATTCTGCTGATAAGCTAGTGTACAGCAACTTTTCTTTCTTTTTATTGCACAGAACAGGAGTGTAGAATTTCCAGTGCAAGTTAGGTTGGTAATAAGAGATGAACTATTTTAACAGCATTACTTCAAATTGAAGTTTCTCTTGATATATGAAATAAGAAATGCACAGAATTAGACTGTTTGATATGAAACTTCGAGAGGAAGTAGTGAATGGATTAGTGCCATGTTCTCTTAACTGCACAGGCATATTTTATACATGCGTAAGTGTAAAAATGTGCCAATGTAGCAAATTTGGTTGTTTTCCTGGTTACAATCATGCTTATAAAATATGGGAAAAACCAGTGGAATGCAGGCCAGTGCATTCTCAGCTTACAAAGTTGGAGAGGGACATGGATAGGAGGACAGAGTACTTGGAGACCATTAGCATGTGTAATTGCACTCTGGAAAAAAATCCACAAATCTGTTTTCCCTTTCTTTCATAATTTAAGATGGATTTTGATTTTCTCTGAGACTTGATGTTTCATCTGGATTGTTGGTAGTGCCTTACAGGGCAGAAATCCAATTAAGTTGATGGAAACATTTTAATTAAATCTCAGTGGCTCAGACTGAAGCCAATTTAGATCAGGTTTAGATATGGATGGTAAATAATAATAACAATGCTCCCAGACTTAGTAAAACAAAAAAAGAATCAACTTCTGAATCCACTTAGTTAACCCACAAAAAGAAGCTGTCAGTAGTGCTTGGAAAGCTTGTTTACATTTTTAACACTGGTTTATACTGAAACCAAAACCTGTAGCTTAGTTCATTATGTCACAGGAGTTCTCCATTCACTGTTATGATATAAAAGGCACTTCTCGAATGCTGTAAAGTGGTAAGAATGTGTGTTTTGAAATAGTGTGCTGTTTCCCTTTTACTAAACACTTGTGCAGTTTTTGTACCCGAGTATAGCAAACTTTAACGTAATGTACATTTTGTATGTAAAGACTTGTCTTTTAAGTAGCCTTATCCTATTTAAATAAATCAAATTAAAAGCAAACAAAGCAGTGCTGACTTGTTTTTGTGATGTAATTAAGCTTGTTCATTTTATACAGGTACATTTCAATGGACTTGAAGTGATTAAGACTTAAGAAAAAACTTACAAGGTCAAAGGCTCAGTATCTACTTTGCAGCTTTAGCAGCTGGTTTTTGCACTAGTGTAACAGCCTGATACGAATTCTGTTTTGTGCTTTGCTTATTGTCACTCTAAATATTTAGAGTCTAGGATGTATTTTGTGTAGTTCCAGTTTCTAGGAGCATGTGTGTGTTGGTATGTGTTAAGGAGGGATATGCAGAGCTGTACTGGAATAATAGCATGATGCTGCTATTGCATGGTAACAAGTCTTGTTTTCAGGCTGGTATGCTTTCCAGCCTTGTCATGGTTCACCTACCTTTCCCAAAAGCTTGGGACCATTTTGCCCTCTGCTGTAGTACTTGGGAGGCAAGGGGCAAGCTGTGCTGCTCTTACTGTCTTCATACAATCATTAAGGTTAGAAAAAACCGCCAAGATCAAGTCCAACCCTTCCGTGAATATCACCACACCCACTAAACTCTATCATGAAGTGTCTCATCTACTAATTTTTTGAACACTTCCAGGAGTGGTGTGTGAGTCCACCACTTCCCTGGGGAGCCTGTTCCAGTGCTTGACTACTTCCAGTGAAGAAAGTTTTCCTAATATCCAACCTGAACCTCTCTTGTCACAGCTTGAGGCTGTTTCCTCTTGTCCTATTGCTAGATGCCTGAGAGAAGAGGGTGACCCCCATCTTGTTTCAATCTCTTTTCAGGTAGTTGTAGAGAGCACTAAGCCTCACCTCAGTCTTCTTTTCTCCAGGCTAAGTAACCCCCAGCTCCTTCACCAGCACTGTTGCCCTTCTCTGGACGCTTTCCAGCACCCCAATGTCCTTTAGTGAGGGCTCAAAACTGAACACAGTAGTTGAGATGTGGCCTCCCTAATGTGGAGTACAGGGGCACGACCCCTTTAGCTAATAGCAATCCTCCTCTCAGCAAAGTGCTTGGGCAGCGCCGCAGTGTACTGGGGGACTGCCAGACCCCAGAAGAGAGTGAGGTGTTTGACCTCCTTCGGAGGTGTGGATATAAGAGTTTTGTGGCTACTTACTACAGCTTTCAACATAAAATGAAATCACTGAAGGATAGAATTTAGTCATTCAGTGAGTTCTGGTTAGCACAGTGTGCACTTCAAAAACGTCAGCCAACAAAGTTCTTCTAATAGTGCGCAATTAACTAAATCTGATCTGATGCATATATTTAGCTTGTTGAATTAATGAGAGTGACCTGTGAGCACTTCATACTTGGTACAAAAAGAGGCAAGTTCAAGAGTGGTGACAGAAACAAGGAGCAACCTTTCCTCACCCAGTTACAGAGTAAGTATATTCCTAAATCTTCTTTCCACATCTGAAGATTCCTATTGGAGGTGTGACATATTTCTTTCCTCCTTTTGCTGGACACAAATGAATTCATCTGGAACATGTACAGTGATCATACATTGCATAATATAGCCATATTCCTTGCAGTTTGCTTTGGGGCAAGAGTTATGTTCCTTTGGATTGTTTCCTTTTGATTTTATTGTCCTGCCAGCATGTTGTTGCCAATAGTTGCCTCTGCAGCAAACGTAGCAGAAATTATGCTACAACAAAGGGTGTTATTATGCTGATACAGAACACAATTAAAGCATACCCTAGTATAGAACTTAAACTTCTGACTCTTGCAAAGATAAATGTCTTTTGAGTTATCTTGACCTCTGTGCTTGCTGAGAAGAAAAATACTTTGGTTTTGAGTTTAGAGCCTATGAACACGTTTTTATCAGCTGCAGTCAGTTCAGTGTTTTCACACACTTACTCGCTTTTGGTGATAACTTTCCCACTGACTTTAGTTAGTAGAGGACCCTGTTCTATCAGGAGGGCCCTTCTGAGGATTGTCTAAACTTTCCACTCCCAATGACTGGGTGCAAAAAGGATTGTATTTGTATGTGTTGTGTTTCTTCAGACTGTGAGAACATTTTACTTGTAAATACGTAAATAGAATTAAATCACAATCACAATGTTGTTTTAAATTACTTTATTTTGTAAAATACAATGTGCAGTGTAATGTCAACTAACTGGAATACTGACACTGTCAATCAGAACTTGTACTTCACACAATGATCAGCTAGTCATGCAATAAATGTACCTGTTATGAAGCACTCTCACTTCAACTGTCATTATCTCTTTATGGCATGGCACAAATCCCTCTACATTGAAACACACTCTACCTTTGCAGTCTTTCTAGAGATTTGACAGCACACACTAGTCACATAGCTCAAGAACACTGGGGTAAGACCATCACCACATTGAAACTGAATGGTGTTTGTTGTTGATTTCAGTGGGCTGAAGGTTTCACCCTAAATATCTACTTATGAATGTAATATGTGTGGCCATTGTAATCCTTGAACTGTATCATTTGCTTGTAACCGGAATATTTAGTGGAAGGAAAAAAAAACAAAACATGAAAAATAGTATGTTATGTCAAAAACAGCCAAATGGTTTTACATCTTGAGTTTTGCATTAGTTTTTGTTAGCTGTAGAAATCTTAAACACCAACACTGCTACTAGACATATTCAAGTTGTTTTCCCTCCAGACTTGGAGAGTATAATCAAAAAGATTAAGTAATGTTAATAGTACAGTGAGACACAGAATGGCAAAGCTAGTTCTGAACATTCGTGTATTTCAGACTATATATTGCAAGCACAGCTTTCCTCCCTTCTTCCTCACCTGTTAGTTTGAGCTTTAAATATCCTTCCCACATTCAGGGCAAAGGATGTCATCCCTTTCTGTCAGGAAGCCACGACCCACCAGTGAAAGAGAGCACTTTTTACAGTTAAAGCAATCATTATGCCACTGCCGTTCTTCAAAGGAGATGTACTTGGTTCCTCCGAATCCTGTTTGAAAAGCAAAAGCATTCTGTTAGAAGAGAACAGCACATCAGCCATCAAGTGATGCAGACTCCCCTCAGTGACATGGAGATCCCACACAGAGTAGTGAAAAAATGCCTTTGTGACAAATCCATTTGTTACTATGCTAATTTTGCCACCCTTGCTCTGTAGCAACTAATATTTTCATCTCCAAATTCTCCTGTTGCTTTCAGCTATATTAGTGAGTGAAGCTGTTATAACAGTGATAATGGCAGAAATGAACTTTCAGGGAATGGCACTGCAATATACAGCTGAAGAAAAGGAAAGCACCTACCCCTGAACAGAATTCTGAGTGTTTTACAAAATGTTTTATGGTGTCTGAGTAAGTTATTTTTCATTCTGTAAAAGTGCATTTAGATTATTAAAAAAAGTCTGTCAGGTTGTGTCATGACTTGATTCATAGCTCCGAAGGAGGAGTGCCTCAAGAAAACCAGCAGGCTAGTAAAGTAAAAGAAGGATTCCAGAGTTTGAAGCTATGGATGTTCTCATAAGGGATATTGAAGTTGTACCAAAAAAAAAAAAAAAAAAAGTACAAGTGTCTCTTAGTAGTAATTGTCTTTTGTTTAACCTCAGAAATTATGAACAATTGGAATATGATGTATTGGCAATCAGTGAAAAGATTTAGTTGGAATATCTCTTACCTGATGAGAGAGGGTTTTGTTTAGTTTTGTCTTAATAGCAACATTTTGAAAAAAAACCAGTATATGATAGATAGGACTGCAATACTCAAAAGAGAAATGTCTCTTTCATGTGAACATAAAACAGTACCTGTGGGGATATACACTGGCTTTTCTAGGAGCTATGTAATGAATGTTCCAGATGTAACTCCAATTTGCAGTTTTGGACTGCATAGATCATACTGTTAAAGGCTAATTACTTCATGGAGGAGGTTATAGTTTTACTCTGTTTCATAGTAAAGTTCTAAGCAGTTGCTTCTTTAAGTACTTGTGCACTGGAAAGTGGTATCTAAAAGCTTTATGACTTCTCAGTTGATGTCTTGAGAAGGCAGAGAAGAAATGTGTTCTGCTACAGCATGAAGTATAAGCCAGTTAGATGCCTTCTGCTGGTGAAGGAACTATGGTTGCTGAGGTCAGTGATCCTCCTAATGAACACAAGTGGGATGATGCACAAAACATGCATATCCCACTACATGCATAGCTCTGTTAATGTGCATCCGCTGTGTTCCATAAAAACCACATGAAAAGGAGGAAAATTCCATTTAAGGATCCCTTCCATTTCTTTTTGTTAGGCACTGGAAAGGTATCATAAGTATTTAATTTCACATATCTGGAATTGTATTGTGTGTTCAATCTTTCAAATTATTCAGAATACATTATTGAATCATTTTTAATATTAGAAGCAGTTCATTGGGGAAAAAACAACCAACCAACCAAAAAAAAAAACAAACAACCAACACATAAACCCCCCACAAAATGTAAAGGCGCCAGCCATGAGAGACCTACCACTGATTGGGTTTGTGCACCCAGCACACTTTTTGGCATAGAGGTTGCAGAAGCAGCTCAAGCAGTAGGCAAACTCATCCCTGGAAGTAAAGCGCTGTCCAGACAACTGCTTCTTGCATCCTGTGCAAACGAAGCACTCCTTATGCCATGGCTGCTCCCGGTAAGTAACACCTCCTGTAGTGATAGCCTGTTTTAGGAAAAGTGAGACAGAAAGTGTTTCCTTAAGGGCGCCAGGTTTGTGTCTTGATTTGGTAGAGAGGAAGGGTGATGAGGTTTTCGTGGGTGGGAGCTGATCTTGAGAAAATCACACAAGTGGTTTATTATTATTTCCTAATTTATACAAACAAGACACATAGTAAAAGTACATTATTCTGCATGTGTTGTAAAATCTTCCTCTCAACTGTCTTCTTTGGTTTTCAATCTATTATTTGTGCGTCGCTTTTCATATGCATGCGATAGAATTTTTCTCATCACTATTCCTTTATTTGTCCCTTTCTTCATGGTAAATGACTGCCTTATGTGTTTCAACTTCCTGGTTACTTTGTTTGTCAAAGCCTGTTTTATTTCATATTTTAGCTGGAGTCTTTGCTTTGTGCTTCTCCAGACTTTGCCAGGGGTTTTCTCTTACAAGTCTTTGCCTACAAAAACAGCTCCCCTGATTTAAACAAACTGATTTTTTTTTTTGATCCTTCGAGTATTCCCACGAAAGTTGTAAAATTGGACAGTTTAATTTTTCTTCCTTTCTTCACTAAAGTAAAATTGCCTTGGAATCAGATCTGTATGTGATCATGCTGCTTGATATATATATGTGTGTGTGTGTGTGTGTGTGTGTGTATATATATGCATCTCTGCCTTCACCTCTTTCATGAGTACTTTAGAACCTGCTCTGAAAAGTGGTTAAAATTAAAATTGAACACTAAGGAAAATTTTTAAGATACTAAAATTCCTGGAAGCTCCAGAAAACAGATATATGGATAGGAGGTTGTAGAGGTAATAGGCAGATTTTTGGTAAAATGCTGAAAGAAAAATTTAGCCCTTACCTGTTTTGTTTTGCCTGTGCAGCAGCAAAGAAGTAATTGTTTCTGACCAGCTCGTATGTCTGACCAGACTGCAGCTTTGTTTGACTGGAAGGGCAAATGAGTAGGTAGCACATGTGGAAGAAAGTCCAGGTAGTGTTAGCACGAGTGGTGACTGAAAGTATGCGGAGGGTAAAGGGAGAGGGAAAAGTGGCAGTGGCAAAGAAAATGTATTGTGGGTATAACCATAGTTTTGATTGTCTTTGCTGATGGATATATTCATAGGAAACTGGGATTTGTTCGATCCAAAATGATGAAAAATAGTTCTAAAATTATTTTCAGTGTCTGTGTATAGAATTTAGGAAATTCACAAATAAAAGGTCCTGGACCAAGAAAGTTATACAAGTGTTTATTTCAGGAGTAGCATTTGCTCTGTATAAAGCTTATCTCTCTGTCTTGAACGTCATTAGAACAATAAAAACAATGATCTGCATCGGCTCATCTTCCTTCCATTCTTCCAGCTGAAATGTTTAGGTATGTGATATATGGTGGATTATATTGGAATGAGATTTCTTATTTTGTTTTTATTGTTTTGTTTATTTGTTGCTGGTTTTTTGGGGTTTTTGTTTGTTTGTTTGTTTGGGTTTTTTTCATATGTTCTCTGTATGCTTTCAATATAAAGAGCTGTCTAACCCTAAGAGAATTCCCTTTGTAGCAAATGCTTTGCTGCTGCAGAATGGGAACTGAAATCATCTCTTAAAATCAGTTGATTCTGAACCTTTTTAACACACACAAAAAGGAGATATTCTACCTCTGTGGACATAAAATGGGATGGACTTCCATCCCTTAGGTTTCAGGTAAGTAAGATAAGAGCATTACCTTCTTGCACTGGACACACTGCATGGCAAACTGCTTTTCATAGCAGGGTACACAAAAGTTTTGATGGTCCTTAGGGATAAAACTCTTTGTCCCAATAGGCTGCTGGCAGCGGTAGCAGATAAAGCAGGTCTCGTGCCAGCTGTTGCCCTTGTATTCCATCTTCCGAGTACCTGTAATGAGACCAGAGCATCAACTGAATTTCTCCTGGATGAGGTGATTGCAGTTTGTACCTCCTGTTTGCCAGCTGGCTGTCAGTCAATAAGCAGTGCAGCTCCGAGCTAGAGGCTATTTCATGTTCCTACCAGCTTTGCACAGTATTGGGTACCTTTTTAAGTTTTAGGAGAGCAAGTGGTTCTCCTCCTGTGAAGAAGAGAAACATTTATTGTTAATAATGATGGCTTAAAAGACCTTTTTTGTGGTACTATTAGGCTAATAATGAATTCTAATGCACAGGAAGATCCTGAGGAATTGGAGAGACACCAATAAAATCTGCTGTTAGTGCTGAGTGAAGGTAAGGCCATTCCTCATTAAAGATTGACTTCATTCATTTCAAGTCTGTTTTGTTTCTTTTTCAGATACCAGCAAGATACCTGGTTAATTCTAGAATCACAGCATGGTTTGGGTTGAAAGGGGCCTTAAAGATCATCTGGCTCCAAACCCTCTCACTAAACCTGATTGTTTAAAGCCCCATCCAGCCTGGCCTTGAGCACTCTCAGGGATGGGACACCCAATTCCTGGCAAGCGTTTTGCTTCCCTTTCCCAATAAAGTATAGTCACTGTCTGAGACAAAGGACTACTTCATATCTGCTCTGGGGCCTTTTTCTGGCCTCACTGGGGTCTACTATAACTTTGCAATTGTTGCCAGCTCAGCAACACCTAATGTAAAATGTTTTCCAGTCTCTCAATACTTTCAGTAAGAAAGAAGCTTTCTCTCTGTCTTCAGTTGTACTGAAAGCAGAGTTGCAATGACAAAGGGAAAAAAATTCTTTAAAAGCATTTTAATGAAAAACAGAAAAGTGGTTTGAAAAGTTCGGTAGTTAGGAAATGAATGTGCTTCTCAAGAATCAAGGTTTAGGGTTCAGATGCTGGGCTTTGCAAATTCAGTTCACTGTATAAAAGGTGGACTCAGCCCTTCCAGGAAATTGGAGATGCCCTATTGGATGGACAAATTTCTTTGCAAACTGTATAATTTCTCATGTACCAGTTTGAGTCAGACTATTTGATACTGGCCAGAAGGATAAACAAACAAATGTTGTTCCTACAGTTCTGCATTAGTCTTGAAACCTATAACAACAAACATGATGTCAAATACTTGGTAGACTGACAAGCTGATTGTGTTGGCTAATGATGAAGAACCACACTAATGCCTTTATTACCAGCTCTCCCCACCCCCATTACTGCAGGGTGAAATGTTGCAGTTTTTCTCCTTCTCAAGCATGAATTCATTTTTGTTTATTAGTTGCATATTTTTCTTCTTTTTCTTTTGTAGTCTCATTAAATTCTGCCCAGAGGCATACGTCAGGATTTATTTGGTGGTGGAGTTTTTTTTAAAAGAATTTACTTGCAACAGTAATAAGTGAACTGTTAATTATCTTTCTGCCTGATGCTTACATGCTTGAATATTTCTGTTCAGTTTTATTAATGGACACCTTCTAAGAATTATGCCCTCTCTGTGCTGGTAACTTTCGATATCATGCGAAGCAGCAAATAAAACAGTCCTTGAAGGAACTATGTTCTGGAAAATGGAGATGCATGTGGGTTTTTTTGAAGTCTAGAAGTTTATTTTCACATTTTCAGGTGTTCTCTCTTTAGGATTGTGTTGTCACTGAAACTCAAGGCAGGAGGAGCTTGGAGTGAAGTCAGAGTGAGTTTAGTTTGCAGAAGGATTGAAAGATAAAGCTTGTAATTACTTTAGTATTTAATGGGCATGTCATGATAATGCTTTGTCAAATCTAAACTGTGCATTTAGTGGAGCAAAGCAAAGGCAAGTGTAGCATAATCAGCCTCCACAAAGGGTATCCAATGACTTGCTGGTTCTTTCAAACTGAATTGTGCTTCTGTTGGTTATCATATTTCTCTGGTGTAGCTCCTGTACTAACATGGTGTGCTGTGTAAGTAGGGAAAACGTGCTGGGCCTACTGGTCTCTGATTGTGGTGACATCTCAGCTATCTTGAGTAAGCAGCTAAAGACCAGTGGGTGGTTGTAAAGCTTCACAAAAATTGATTTCTTTCTTTCAGATTATAAAAGAAGGGATTCTCTGGGTTGCTTCAATTACTATATATAAATGTATAGCTGGCATAATAGACGGAAAGAAATCCATTGGATAAATCACGGATAATGGTGAATCTGATGAACAATCATACATATACAATTATAGAATCATAGAATCATAGAATAGTTTTGGTTGAAAGAGACCTTCAAAGGTCATCTAGTCCAACCCCCACACGGTGATCAAAGACATCTTCAGCTCCATCAGGTTGCTCAGGTACCCATCCAAACTGATATTGAATGTTTCCAGGGATGGGGCATCCACCAGCTCTCTGGGCAATCTGTTCCAGCGTTTTATTACCACCCTCTTTGTAAAAGACTTCTTCCTTATATCTCATCTAAATCGACCTTCTTTTAGTTTAAAACCATTACACCTTGTCCTATCACAACAGGCCCTGCTGAAAAGTTTGTCCCATCTTTATGGGCCCTCTCTAAGACACTGAAGGCTGCANTTCCAGGGATGGGGCATCCACCAGCTCTCTGGGCAATCTGTTCCAGCGTTTTATTACCACCCTCTTTGTAAAAGACTTCTTCCTTATATCTCATCTAAATCGACCTTCTTTTAGTTTAAAACCATTACACCTTGTCCTATCACAACAGGCCCTGCTGAAAAGTTTGTCCCATCTTTATGGGCCCTCTCTAAGACACTGAAGGCTGCAATTAGGTCTCCCCAGAGCCTTTTCTTCTTCGGGCTGAACAATCCCGACTCTCTCAGCCTGCCTTTATAGGAGAGGTGTTCCAGCTCTCTTCATGGCACTCCACCTGCTCCAATAGGTCCATGTCCTTCTTATGTTGCAGATCCCAGAGCTGGATGTTGCACTCCAGGTGGGGTCTCACAAGATCAGAGGGGCAGAATCACTTCCCTTGATCAGCTGGCCACACTGCTTTTGATGCAGCCCAGGACATGGTTGGTTTTCTGGGCTGCAAGCAGATTTTCTGTGTCATGTAGTCCCAGCTTTAAAACTAAGACTGGCTATTTCCAAACGTGACAGTTTTTAGTGCCATGTAAACAGGGAACCATGAAATAATAGCAGATGCCTAAACTCAATCCTGAATAGATAGGATCATCTGCTTTTAAATATTGTTGTTGCTTCTAATTATAAGTCCTACATCATCATCAAAGCCTCATTTTTACACCTTAGGAACTCAATGGTGTGGTTTTCTTCTTTTGCCTGAGATGACCAGCTGACAAAGTAACTAGTAATCATAATGGAGCATGTATGAGGATTCTTCAAATTGTGTTTTAATATTTTATTTCTGCACTGATAGCTCTCCCACTTTAAAGCCCTCAAATCATTGCAGAATGTTCTAGTATTGACATGAGCAGATGAGGTTTTAGCAATTTATTACTATGACATCATGTTTCATGTTGAAAAAGAAAATAGCTTTTTCCTGTTTCTTCATATCTTTGTGCTCAAGAAAGACTTCAGAGGCTCTTTGACCACTTTTTGATTTTTTTCTAAGAGGAGCTAAATTCAGTGTAATTACATAGAAAGCTAAATTTTTAAGTAAACTGTTAAATTTGCAAGCTCTTTCCAGTTTTCAAGAAGTGGAAGTCAATCAAGACAGAATAGAAAGTTGGGATTGGATAGAAAGATCAATATTATTTTTCCACCCATCAAAAACCTTTTAATGAATACTGCTGTAAAAAAAATTATAAATCTCAATAATAGAAATGCGATGTAAAATAAATACTAACTTTCAAGAGTTATCCATTTTATGTGAATAAAAGTTCTGCCATAAGCAATTATGAATATTACATTTTATGATCATGGAAATGGCTTAGAATGTACCATCAACTGTATTTTATATAGTTCACAATGACTTGGCAGAAATAGTCAAGGAAAACACCTGTCACAAATGTTGCTGAGTTTGGGTTTAATATTTAGCCTAATCTTTTCTTAGTCCAAAAAGAGAGCATCCTAACCTGGCATAATAGTCTTCTTGCACTCGTTACATTTGGAAGAGTACTCATTGGAGTAGCAGTCAGTACAAAGTAGATGTTCCTCTTTTGCAGCAAAAGGTTTGTCCACCAATGAGTTCTTGCACTGGAAGCAGTGGAAGCAGCTTTCATGCCAGTGACGGTCCTTGTAAGACAGATCCTGCAGAAATCCAAAACCACAAAGTAAGACGAATAAACTGGAAGCACGAAGAATGCAAACACATCAAAATCAGAACTGCAGCACTGAGCTGGGGCTAATTTACACAGTTCAAGAAAACAAAATGTTCCAAGGAAGGCGGACTTATTTTGCTGTGATAACCAAGAACAGTTCATGACAACTATTGAGCTTTTTCTGTTCAAGGTAATGTTTTTTGTATGCGGCAGAGGAACAACTAATTTCATTTAGGTATGTCGTCTGACAATAAAGCCCCACTATTGCATCAGATTAAAACTTTCTAAACTTATAGGTATGATAGACTTCCCCTATTTGTCCTAAGTATTGCTGATTTCTAGGTAATTTCATATATATTCTCTCCTGAACAGAAATCCGTTTCCCAATGGCTCTCTCGTATTTTTTCCGTTCAACAGATTTACACAAAAGGTGGAATAGATCTGATCTCTTTGGGGTTTTTTTCACTAGAACAAATTTTTACTGACTCTTGTGTTTTGATTTACCTATATTTCAGATGCGGATTGGACTGAAAGATGCAAGATCATGTTGTACTTGCAGCCAGTGATCCCGAATACTGGCCAGGTGATTAGAGTGATCATGCAAGTATTTAAAATATTCTCCACAGTGGTCTTTTTGTTAATTAAAAAAAAACCCAGTCCTTCTAAATCCATCCTATAGGGATGGATTGTGCTTTTGAAGATTTAAATTAAGGCAGGCTAATCATGTAACACTTGAACAGTGTCTTTGGATTTCAAACAAAATGGAGCGTGGTTCATTGCAAGAAAAACTGTCTACCCCAAAATAGGGTTGGGAGGGTTTGGGTTGGGAGTTTGAGTGGCTAGTACAGTCATGAAAAGAGCAGAAATAACTTCTCAGATTCTAGCTCAAGATCCACTATGTATTAATTGAAAGCACTGAACTAAGCTGGTTAACTGAAGGAAAAGAACGAGCTGTAGAATATCAGATTTTTAAGCTGTGTAAAGCATCACAAAGTGTACCTGATCTGGCCTAAGCTGCTCTGGGCCAGTCACTACAGTCACAGGTTACTCCAAATAAACAGTCTTAGCTCAGCGCAAAGAAAACATACTGTGGATTTGGATTAACCTAAAATAACAGCACATTGTGTCTTCAGGAGCCTTGATCTCACAAATAGCTTACCGGAAACACTGGAATAATTTCATCTAGCTCAGCAGATACGTAGTAACTTCTTAAACTATAGTAATTTAAGTCAGAAATTGACCATGCAATTAAGCATTTTTCTTGGGACATTGGCACAACTCACCTAAATTTCTTAAATCACTATGAATAACAATTGGTACCAATGTGTCTTTCATCTCTGAGATTGCACTCTGCAATAAAATATCTAAGACTCCTACCTTGCAGCTTCCAGACAGTTGTTTATTTGGTTCATTTATTCATTTCAGCTAACTCCTTTCAAAACAGCAAAATTTTCCCCTGTAAAGTTTTAATCTTTTCTACCAGCAAGTTGAAAATAATTTTCTTTGGACGTTATTTCCATTTTTTTCTCTTTAAATGAATTTGAATAGCCTAAATCCTATCTCAGATTATATTTTTGACAGAAAAAATACAATATACAGCCAACAATGTTTTCCAAAAGGTGAAATTTGCCTTCTAGAAAATAGAATTGCAACAGAACGGGTTTTCTTTTTCTTGCAGCATGTGTTCAGTTCTTTTTCCCCACTTGCTGCCTTTCTTCTCTTTTAGCAATTTTCTGCTATCTGCTTTTTATCTCCAAAATTCATGTGCTGATGTCTGCTTATTTTATCAATAAAATTATACCCTGCAGAAGGTGCATGCCTTTTAGAAGAGGAGAAATGAAGACAAGGATTAGGTATCAATGATGAAAGATTTGATCCTTGAGTATGTTATGATGGAAGACTGTATTGGCAGCAGCTGGGTAGGTGAAAGTGACAGATAATTCTTTATAGCAAAGTGATGCAGCACACCTACAACACAAAGTACCCAAGATAAAGAGTGGATTGAATAATCTTAGGTACTTTGGATTACAACAACAGGTATTGTCATTGAATGTAGAGAGAGTCTAAGATGTCTGGTTTTGACATGCCTACAGCAGAATATTAGACTGATGAAATGGATATTGCTTTCTCTCTCTGAATCTATCACATCGGAAAACAAGAAAGTCCGAGGTACTGATGAAACCATTTACACATCATGATTGTTCTTAAATCAGTGTAATAAAGTCACTGAAAAGGAGGTTTGTTCTACTTCAGTGTGTTGTGTATATCGCTGGAACCTCCCTCCGGCTTGTCCATAAGCTGGGAATGTATTGATCTGGAGCAGATTCTACATGTGAGAAGGTGCAAAAGTGACTTCAAGCTTGTCTGAATGTCAGGCTGGTCCTCTGTTAAGCTGACAAAGCATCAGGCTTAGTCCAGGCTAGTTTATGCTAGCAGATTGTAACCCAAATAAATCGCTTCCAGCAGAAGGTACAAGTGATATACAACTAATTCCTGTTTATTGCATGGATTTCCAGGATGAACCTAAACAGAAACTCAGAACTGGAGTACATCCTTAAAATACTGATAAGCATGACTTCTCAGCTGTTTTATGTAGCTCAAGAAAAATTAGTCCCTGATGCATATTTCAAGCACAGATTTTCATGCAACCCTGTGTTGCTTAAAATATTATTATTATTATATTATATATGTATATATTTATATATTATTATATTATGCCATCATCTGTGCCTCTATGAAAACTGACTGCCACATACTCTTGTTAGAGAAAGCAACTGTGAAGATAGATAAGTGACTTGTTACATAATGCACATAACAGAGACTGAAGAATTACCATAAAATGGTATTTGAGGAGTGGAACAGGAGATGCACACAGGTGCTCGTGGACACCTGTACAAGCATTTTGCAGCTGAAGTGCAGAGAGCACTGAACCAGTTCCAGATGTGCTTCTAGTGAAAAGAGAAAGGGAGGAGGGCAATACCTGTCTCTTCAGAGCTGCAATAAATCCTGTAGCAGCATTTGGGGGGAGAACTTTAAACACTTCATTCAGTGACATTTCTTCTGAATATGGGAAATAATCCTTCTCTCATATGGTTTCATTTGAAGATAAAAAAATTAATCAAAGTAGCAATCCCTGAAACTAGTCAGATTTGAATGGGAACTTTTCTCAGCCTGATCTCAGGATCAGCTTCAGCTGAAAATTTCAGCTCAGGGTTCCTTGACAACCAAATGAACGATGAATGTTTCTCAAACAGAAGTGAACCAAGTGGAGATCATTAGTACATGCTCAGATGACTGTAGGAATACGGTGTAAGCAAAAGTTGACGTCCATCCCATTTGTATCCAAAACTTTTTGGAGTCATGCCATGCAAAACAAGTTTGAAACCGAGGAATTTGAAAAGCCACTACGTGCTTTTAAAGTAATTTTATTTTCTCTTATTTTCATTATGTCACTCACAAAGAAAACTTTGACAAAATCACTGTTAACATTGACAAGATCACGTTTTACAGTTTCTCCATAGTTCTGTGTAGTTTTGCTCCAGCATGGCTTATTTAGCCTCTAGGATGTGACTGCAAGGTGACTTTTTTTAAAACCAGAAAAGTGCTTTTTAAAAAAAACTAGAAGACCCTCAAGATTAGAGTTACCAGGTAACTGGGTTAAACTTAAGGTTCCCCATACCCTGTATCTATATTGTCTTTTATTCTGGCTTTTTAAGTCTAAGAAAACTGAAGCCATAATGCATTGCCATCTCTCCTGCCCTGGCTTTCAGCAGTGACTCAAATGGAAGAAGGAGATTGGAGAGCTTACTGGAGTAACTGTATATGTTGTTCATTAAAGAAGTCTACATTAGGCTTCATTTGCCTGCCACAATGCTCCTTTCAGAAGGCTGAGCAGAGGAAATGGGGAACGCCAACAAAATGCTGAGCAGATTGTACACAATGCACAGCCTGTAGAAAAACACTTCCGTATGTTAAACTGGCACAAAACTATCAAAAGCTTGTTGAGAAAAGGTAAAAACAAGCAATACTGTGCCGAACCCAGCCCCTTAGGGGTATGAGAAGATAGTAAGGTATTTCCCTCTTTTACCATTCTGCTGTACAACTAGTCTGAGATTCAGGAACACACTGAAAAACTGTTGCAAGTCAGGACAAGGTTTAAACTTTAAAAATGAGAAAAGTAAGTATTTTATCCCTTCCCTGATCTATGTGACTATGTTTTATGGGGGTTTTTTGGTTTTTTTTGTTTAGTTTATGTAAGACTGACCCTTTTGACTCATTTTTGGCCTGCCTGCTGGCACAGTAGCTTTATCTCACAATCCACTTATAATTTAATTCTCGCATTTTACAGAGAGAGTTTTCACCCCTTCCTGCCTGCCAAGGCCTGCTTGTGGACTGCATTAAACCCTGAATTACTGTAGGTATTTCCTGTGTTTGCAAGAGCTTCTATACCATAGGATCCGCAAGGAAAGTATTAAAAAAGCCAAAGTCAACCAAAAGTCATGCTTCAGCAGTTAAGCACATGGGAAAATAATGGATGGACTTCCAGAAAGAAGCATGAAAGTGTAGGTGTGGTGAGCATTCACCAGGCACATAGGCAACAAAATGCCAATTTTTATTTTTTTTTTAGAAAAAGTAAATGTATACTAAAACCTGTTGGCATATGGATAATGTAAAAAAGCTGTGAGAGAAATGGTATCATGTTTTTCTACTGCCTGTCAGTGCCTTCTACCACTCAGTATACAAAGCTTTTAAACTGTGTGAAAGTTTCATAAACACAGCTAGAATTGTTTACAGTTAATGAAATGGCCAAAGCCCAAAGGTGTCATTCAGACACATGTTGTCATTCCAGGATTTTTTGGTGGAAAAAATTTGTTGTTTTAAAATAAAGAACAAATTAGTTATTACTCAGTTACATTCACAATTACCCATAAATTACCATAAAAACTAGAAAGGTAGTGAAGGAACTTCTCCTCTGATTTGAATTCAAGGAAAGCTTTTCTTCATCATAGTTGTCTTGTGGGCTCCCTGTGCCATAGCTTACAAGTGGGAAAATCTGGTATCGGTTTCATCCTCTCAGAGCCCAGTGCTGTCAGAATTAGAGTACTACCAGTGTCTGAGCAGGTTTAAGTTCAACTCAGGTGAATTGATGTTGTGCACCAGTGCTGATACACTACAGTAGGTCAGAGAGAGAGGGCTGGCTGTCCTCTTGTCAACACAACTGTTTTACTTTGGTTTAACCCTGTCACCTATAGGAGGGTTGCTTTTAATTGGGAGGGCTGGAAAGAGGGAAATTAAGAGCACCTGGTCCTCAGCACAGTTTTTCTCAGTGTAGAGAAACAAGGGTGGCCAAGAAGAGTCTTCCAAAGCCTATCTGAGATGAGAGATATATGGAGCTTTTCAGGTTGTAATGTGAGTGTAATCACGGGTATCCCTGCCAGATGCAGAGGCCCAGATGTGACCTTTTCTGATAACACTGTCCATTAGGTTTTGTTCTGAATTTTACAATTGTAGGTTATGTCAGAACATGCAAACAGATGTGGAATGTGTTTTGCACGTACAATAAACATACTGGTTTAATTTTCAAACACAGTAAAATTTATCTTCTTTGTTCAGGTGAAAAAGTAATGCAATCTGTAAAAAGATATATAGAAAAATACATACTTATATGTCTCTGTGTATATTTCTTATATATTTATATAGCTATGTATACATACAGTTTAATGAGAAGCAGAAGTCTGATTTTTTTGTGACTTTTTGTTTCACAGCTGAATTATGCTCAGTCACACAGTGCTCACACTTGGTCTGAAACTTGTGGCTGAGGCACTTGTAAGGGCTCTCTCAAATGTATTCTCTAGCATCTATTACTGTCATTGAAAAACTACTCCCATATTCTTTTCAGGGGGAACATCCATAGGATCCCTTTTGCTACTCAAACTCTTGGGTTTTTATTCAGAAAACTTGTAGCAATTTAAGATTCAACTTTTATCCATCTGTCAGAATTTGGTTAAAATTGGTCAACAGGTTCAAAAGCTACAGCATAAAGCATGGGCAGGCACAAACTGCAGTCACAGAAACAAAAAAAGACACATTTGTTACTGGTAGCTTCATAGCTCTTTAAAAAGTAAATGTTTACTATCTTTTAGTTATGTTTTCCACGTATAGTTCTGTTTCCTCACATACATAAAATATTCTTAGATTGCAGACTAAGGGGCCCTTTTTTTTCTATCTGCTACTAAAGTGTGTCTTGCTTAAAAGTAAAGAAAAGCAGTATATCAGATAACACCCACACTCCCTAAATCCATAAACCTGAGTTGAAAAGTTCAGCCTGATTAATTCCTGAATACTTTGACCGAGATTTGTTGAAGCCAGTCCAAGTTTTTAAATTTTTGAATATCAACACATGGAAATATCTTCTCAAGGGATTAGAAAGAGACCTTAAAACAAAAGCACATTCTGGAATGGGACAGAAATATTTTGCTTTTTCAGGTCAGGCCAGGCCAGCTGTATCTTTTCTCTAATCTGAATATTTATGAGCTGTAGGAAAACTGGCAATTTTATACCCTCTTACAGACTATTGCCAGTTCCCTGTCTTGACAGTGAAACATTCTCACCTTTTTAGGGCTTCTGAAAAGGACTTTCCTACTGATTTGCCAATAGCGTGGGGTAGATCTATTTGGAAGATACAAGATATTTATTTTGCCCAGTCTGAGTAAGCCTATATTTTTCTATCTCTGAACTAGTGATTAAGTGGTAGGTCCACTAATAGGAACTAATTGGTGCTTCTAGAGGTATGGATCAGCAATGTAGGAAATCAAATGTCAGATCTCCTTGAAACAGTCAAGAATCTATGGTCATGCAATACAAATTGCAGTTTACTGCAATCTCATTCTGTCAGTGAAATTCTTGCCCACCTTTGAACAGGTCAGTTTTGTGTAAGGAGGATATCTACCAGATGAAGTCTGCCTGTAGCAGTCCAACAGACACTTCACTGCATGGCTCATCTGTCTTCGTTTAGTCAGGGTGAAACTGGCATGAACTCCAGTTGTTTTGGTCAACTTAAAAGAAGTGCAGGTAGTCACACCTTATTTGTACCAGGTAGGTGTTTCCATGCAGTGCAGCAGTGCACAGCTCAAGCATGCAAGGTCTCTTCTCTGCCCTTTCCAATCTTTAGTTAGACTCTATCATGACTCTGTACTTAAAACATTAATTTTTCTAACTCTATCTGATTTATTACTTGCGTCAGCATTAGCTAGATTTTTGTGGTCCCCAAGCTGGCACATTTTCTTGAGCATGTCTTGTCTCTTGATGACCATACAATTATGGCCACTGGAAAGCCGGCAGTGGCTTAGCTCCCTCTGACCCACAGGTAGGCAAAATCTGCTACTGACATCCCCCCAGATCCCAGCTGGCTCTGAGTACAGGCTCTCCTAATGAGTTAGAATTTCTTACAGCAGATCATTCTATGCCTTAGGGAAGGTATTTCTATCACCGTGCCTGGTAAAGAAGACTTTGCCAAGTGAAGTGATAAAGAGCAGATACGGAAAACATGCTCTCCCACCAAAAGAAATCCCTATGTAGCTGTAAATCTGGATCCTTCCAGGTCTCAAAACTTTGTATTCAGGCTGCTCTGTCAAGATTTCTGTAAGACAAATCCCACATACCTTGCAGTCGGCGCCAATAGGTTTTTTGCATTCCTCGCAGGTGTTGGAATAAAGGTTTTCATAGCATTTCACACAGTAAGGGCTGTCCTCCTTCAGGATGTACTTATTACCAAACAGGGACTCTTTGCAGTAGTGGCAGTCGAAGCGCTCAGTCATGTTGGTGTCTGGAGTCCAGCTATCCTGACAGGAAGACAGAAACAGGCACATGTCAGACTGACCTACACTCGACCCAATCCCCTAGGAAAGGTTTATCAATTCTGGTTTAGCTCACTGTGCCTCAGTTTTAATCCAACTTTCAGTCAAATAAAGGGACACAGTGGAAAGAAATCGGACTCTAAATTCTTCAGTGCAGGGCAATGATATTAGCCCATCTACTTCAGCCATCCCCTGATCTGTCTTTGACCAGAGCTAGCATTAGAGATGAGGGAGGAGTAAACCCTGAGTCTGAAAAATTCCCACGGGATTTGTAAATGGGATTTGACCAATAGTTCCAAAACAAGAAGGTGCATTACATTAAGAGAATGAGTCAGCTAATCTTTAGAAACAGCATCTCCTGCATAAGGCAAGACCAAGGACTGCATTGCTAGTAGACTTTAATTATGCACAGGCTCTCAGGCATCACTGTTACGTGCTTCTGCACCTTCCTTCTCTGCATTCTCAGCAAGCCAGTGCCTGGCAATCGTTCCCTTGCAGGCAGACAACAACCCTCCATCTCTCCTCATGCATGGGACTATGGGCACTGTTAACAGCAAGAGGTGTAGGGTTGGTGACTGTATATCTGATTCTTCTCTGATATAACTGAACAAGTTATCCAACAACTGTAGTGCACTGGGATGCAAATGGGAGCTAGATGCTCTGGCTCAGACAAATGTCAAACAATGATTATGAAAGGGGAAAAGCAAGTGGAAGAAACTGCATAGGATTTATCAGCTCATCTGAATTAGGGATAACTGCTATTTGCTCCTCTGGTCTTGTTATGTCTATCATTTTCTGGATGCACACACAAACAACGATGACAAATGCCTTTGAGTAACCACATGACTATTTATTATTGCCTGGGACAATTTATTTTGGGTTTCATGACAGTGTTTGACTTCTTTCTTAACCTGAGGCTTGCAGCATGTGTTGCACCTGAAATCTGTTTGGAGGTTACAGCTGGAGCAGGGCACAGCTGCCTGCTTAGGAAAGGAAATTTCCCAAATGAAAAGTACACACCACTTGGACTGCATGAGTTTCACTGTCTGCCAGGCCTCATCTCCTCTTTCAGCCACATTTGATCTATAAATCCTTATATGTTTTGAGTACTAATGGCTTAAGTGGCTACCGCTGTCTTTCACACACAAGTGACATTTACAGCAGCTGCAGTCCTTTTGCCAACTTCAGCTCTTAGTTTTAAACAAAAAGTTGTTACTTGTTTAGTGTTCTTGGCATGGGTTGCTCAGTTCTGGAGTTTGTCCTCTCCTTCTGGCAATGGGAGCCACCCACAGGGCATTCTGAAATCCTGAGTTCTCATCCAGGATTTCAGTTTTTAGTATTATCTTTCATTCCCTATAGCTGGGATGTGATTTAGGTTTTAGAGAAATCTGAATGGGCAAATTTTGTTTTGTCTTGGTGGCTATTTTTTTTAATGGTCTGTCAGCTGCTAACTTGTGTGGAGACCAGTACAGGCTGAGGGATGAGTGAGGGGTTTTATATGTGTGCAGTAAGTAAGTGATGGCTTAGCTGCTGCAAAGTCTTTTGAACTAAAAGTAACAAGTAAAGAAAAAAGAGAGACAAACTACCAAACCCCAAAATATGCTTGAAGGAAAAATCCTGACAGCTGATCATCTGTGCGATAACAACCCAGAATGAGTAGCAGTCCAGCTTCTTTGACCTTAAAGATGCTCTAGGACCTGATTATTATCTCAAAGGGGAGCTGGTACTATGTTAGGTGCCCTTCTTCCTTAAGGAGTAAAAAGGATTGTAGGGACTGATAAGAAAAAGATGGAAAATAAGAAGACATGCTGGAGAGAGAAGTGCAGTGACTACCCAAAACTCCCCTCTAGCCCATCTCCAACAGCAGTAACTAGCAATGGAAGTTAAAGGCAAGAGAACAGGGACAGTAAAGAGGGACATTTCCTTAACAACTACTGCTAGCAAGTTAGTCTCTTGAAGTAGAGATGCAGTCTTTGCCACAACATTTAAAAGATGATGGTGGATTTATTTTCCTCTCTGTTTTGAGCCTGTTTACACACCTAACCTATATAACATGCTTGAACTTTCCCATGAAAGAACTAGATAGCACTTAATTTCCTTCATGGAGTAATTTCAGCAAAATGAATGGAGTCAGATCAATGTACACTTAACTAAATGTGTTGATGTATGAGAGTCTGAGAGAAGTGATAGCTTTGTTCAAATATTCTGTATTTAAGACAGAAATCTGTACTTTTTATCAGACTTTATTAGTTACATTTTCCTGAATGATACGATTTGGTTGTACATTTAGTGTGCATTATTACTAAGTTAAAGTGTGAGCCAAAACCACTTACGAACTTGCATTTGTCACTTTTCTGCAGAATTAGTTCTTAGAATTAGAAGTAGATGCATGATACCAAAGATTGAAAAATTTCTCTTCAGTGAAGAAATGTAAAAGCAAAAACCATAGGCTGTGACTCTTTTATGGGTTTATGCCACTTCTGTCCTTCATCCAAAGCTGCTAAATGTAAAATATAGAAGTGCATTGTGACTGGAAGAAGGACTATTCCCTTAGAGGTGGATGTTCCTGTCCCTTGGTCACAGGAGGTTCCTTCTTTAGTGCTATATTGTCTTCTGGGTGCTTTTCACAGTAGCAGAGGCAAGCATTATGTAATATATTTATTTAATAATTGATGTAATAGTGTAATAATTTATTTAACAATTATTTAATTATTGCTGCCCCTATTTCAGAATATACCTGGGCACTTTTTAAATGTGCTCTGACATTGTCACAATAAATTGTCCCCCTCACCCTGAGCAGGGAGTGGCAGTCCTCATTTCTGTGTCCTGAAGAGATTCAGGGATGAACACTGCTCTACGAAGACACTGCATGGACAGCTCTGGATGGGATTTGAGGAATTGTCGAAAGACAAGAAAGGAAGGTTTCCCAAATCTGCATTTTGGTTTTAGTTATGTCAAACTTTTATTGGATCTGGGACCAATTTTGAATACAATATGTCTTAAAGTTAGGAACTCGGGTTCATGATATTTTGAGGATATTGTGCACGGTTTTTTTCCGCTCTGGAGAGAATTAAATGTAAAGTAATCATGGGGTCTATCTACTAAATATTAACAAGAATTTCAAAGAAATCATGTCACTGTTGTCTTAAAGAAATGCAAAATCACATTGAGCAGTGGTTTTGCCTGTCGCTTTGTACACATGGTCCTTTACATTGCCAGTCTTGTTTATAAAAAACCCTCATGCTTAGCTTAGTACAGGCTTCATGCACTGTTTTGGACTTTAAGGAAAACAAACAAAACAGAGGACTTGCACAGTTGTGGATGGACGCAAATTGCAATTCAATCTCCTTGCCATTGATCTATTTCTTCACTTGTGTTTGATAATTCTTGACTGTAAAGCTTTGTAGGCCAGAGGCTTATTATTGTTACAGCTCTTTGTGGCAAAACAAGGTCTTCAGATGTTACTGGAGTAATAATTTTTTACTTATGTTTTTCCATGTTGCTCTGAACATAATCATGAAGAAGAAATTGATTCTTTTCTGCCTCCTACAGCATCAGACATAACAAGTACCTCTCCAAGAAAAAAAGAGCTTTCTGTTGCATGCCCAGAAGAAAAGCTACAGCTTATGACAAATGTTAGCACTACCTACACTGTGTTTTCAGGAAGAGTAAGAACTGCCAGGAAAATTACAAAAAAAATTAGTAGACTGACTTAAAATCTGTATTTCTTTCCTCTTCTTCCCCTGTTGGCTCAGTCTCATTCTATTAGCAGTAATTGCTAAAGTTATCATATTCCCTCATAAAAATTATGGCTCATCATGTCATTAAGAAATCATGCAGTGTTCCCCATCCCATGACACTATTGGCTACTGAAAAAGCAGAACTTGCCTGTTTTTTTCAACTGGGGACTGCAAGCCTAATAAGTGATGTTCTGTGCATCTCTTATTTCGACCCTTTTTAGGGGGTGCTGAACACTGAGAGATGCAGATGCACACACATAGGAGAGAGAAAGAAGTCAAGGCAAACAGTCTAAAACATGTTGGAGATGTTTAGTTTATTCAGTGAGATTCTGGTCTCTTGTAACAGTATCTGGAGACACAGAATTCAGAATTAAGCCCCTGTAGATGCTGAAGGAGGGTTTGCTGTTGACCTCAATTAGATCAATAGTGCCAGGGCTCTACCTGTGCTCCTGAAACATGATGTTCTGTTGTGACCTCCACGGGAAACAAAAGGTCTTCCTCCATAGCACACACACGTTTCTCTCACTTGACTGTTTTTCCAGAAGAACTGTGCGCGTGGAGAATTTTCTATTTGTTTATTTCCCTTCCCCTTAGAAAGGAAGATTTGTGTCTGGCAGCTCCAGTGACATGAACCATGCAGGTCTAGAGCATTTGGAAACAGTTTATGTTAATGTTCCAAAGGCTAAGATGCAAAGATTTATTTACAACTATTAAGTAGCAGTTCAAACTATGCTGGTCTTTCTGGCAAGTGGTGACTATTTTCCTGTAACTCAGCCACTCTTGCCACATACATTATCTATCATCTCATTGCAGCAACAGCAAACCACTCATCAAAGACCTATGAACTTTTTCAAACCAGTCCATAAAGTCATGGAGGAAAAAGGAGAAACTTAATTTTAATTCTTTTTGACTGGCTTTAGGAAAAGAAGAAATTACCACTTTCCTGTAGTATTGATGAGAGGTGTGTGAGGGGGGGAAAGTTACATATGGTCAGAATCCACCTGAACCTCAGTGTGTGGAAGGTAGCTGGTATAGATGCACACCACAGACACCCAAACCATCCTGCTTGTTTAGATTTACTAAAACATTAAGGGGTGGTATCCCTCTTTCTTTGGCTTCCCAGGTGTAGCTTAACCTCTTCTTCATGGAATGAGTGGCCTCTAAACACTGTTATGATGGAGCAGAGGGACAGCAAAGGGAACCTGAGTGCTTGGAGGTCATGCTGGCCACGGGACAGGTGTTGCTGCTTTAAGTTGCTTGTATCCCTGATCCTCCAGCAGTGGGTTCCTGGCCATGGAGAGTCAAGCGTCTCTCCACAGGCCACAGAAGGACATTTGCTTCCTTATGCTAAAGATGGCCAATGCAAAAGCTAATGAGGTGATGAGAGGCGAGTGATGAACAGCTCATCCTGCAGGAAGCACAGCAAACCACTCTTCCCTTCCACAGACCCTCTGCCCCTGCCAGTGGCTTCGCTGCTGTGTGAAGCTGCACTTTTTGAGTAAAGGGAGCAAAAGGACAATACATTTGCAAGGTTATTGAAACACCAAAGCTTATTACTGAATTGTTCATACCAACATCTTAGTGTAGATCCTTAAAAAGGGGAGGCAAGACTACTGCATGGAACAAATTGCTGGGTAACCCTGTGCCCCACGATATGGCATTTATACTTAGCTTGTGAATAAGAGAGAGATGCTTAGGCAGATGTGGTTGCACTCCTTGTCTTTTAATTTTTAAGTTGAGAAGAAAGCAGAAGCCTTTTTCTCTTGCTGCTGCTATGAAAGAGCAATCCTGAAGTAAGCCCATCAAAAGAATTTGGCACTCTGTCTTCAAGAAATCAAGGCCCTTATGCTACATCATTGCTCCCCCAGAACAGCCCTGTTAACAAGCACAGGCTGCTTTACCAGTGTCCACATGAAGGTCAGAATACTAAAAGTCCAATTACAGAGGTGTTCATTGCTGCTTCTGAAAGTTTTAAACTCAGAGTAGATATTCACAGATCTCCTAGAAGCTCTCCAGCAAAAAGCCAGGTTTGATATTTGAAAAAAAAAAAAAAAAGTAATAATAACAAAACACAATTAAAAATAGGTCCAAACTAAAGAAATCTATTCCTAAATATCCCGATCAAGCCTTTAAATGCCAAATCTTAAAAGCTATTTTAAAAAATTAAATCTTAATGAACTTTTCAAAGTCACCTTAAAATTTTCTTCAAAATCACAGTTAGGTTTTTTCAAGGACTCAGTTTCCTCAGAAATGGCTGACTTATTTTGCCTATGGTATAACATTCCAATGTCTGTTTTTAAGGACTTTAGATCAATTTTCTGAGCAGACAGACTGTATTAACATGTGGAGATAACCAAAGCATACCTGGTTCCTGTCTGGATTGCACAGTCAGCTTATCATGACTTGAAAAGTGGATAGAGTGCTGTTTAAGATTGTTTTCCTTAACAGAATATAAATAATAAAAAATCCCAAGCAGAAAATGTTTCTCGTATGTTAAGGTTCCTCATACATCTGGTTAAAGTAATCCCTGTTTCAGTAGTGGAGAAGGAACATTCCACTTGTAGTTTCTGTGTGGTTTATTGTGTTTGGCAGCCAATAAAGATCTGCTCCAGTTTAGAGTCATTCTAGCAGAGGTAGAGTGAGCACCAGTGGTAGTAACTACAAATACCACAGAAGAACTGAGCACTGATGCTTTGAAAGTGTGCCCCACACAATTTACACTATGATTATCTCAGGTTGACTTTGAAATGACATTCCTGCACACACTTCAGTTAGAAAAGGAGTCTATCAAAATAACATGGAGCGTGACTCTTAAATCTACCGCAGCAAGGAAGAGCACAGTTCAAGTGGAAAGTCTTGCTATTATTTTCTATTTTACAGGCTTTTAAAACTGCTGTCTTCTTTCTTTTGCAGGATAAGCAAAAGCTTGCTCAAAGAGAAAGGTCAAATACTTGCTATTACTTAAGCATAAAAATTGATATTTCTAATTAACCAGAAATTGTAGAGGAGAAAAATAGTATAAGATTAATAAATCTGATTATTATCTCTGGCGCTACCCTGTCATGTGTAAGCTAAATATCTGCAGACATTAAACTCCAATGGAGGTTTGTTTTTCCAGAAAAGGATTGCTTTTTCTTATTGACAGGAACACTACTAATCTTGGAGAAATTAGACCCTAAGATAAAAATATCCAGAAATGCCACGTGCTACCATGCTACCTTTCCAAATTCTCCTATATTTTTGAAACCCTGCGTACTACTATCCAGGGCACAAAACCAGAACGGTGTCCCAAACATTCAATTTTTCCCTCTTTATAGAAAGGGTATAAGAAAATCTAGGAGGACTCTGTGGAAGAAGAATGTTTTTATTTGTTCTGGCCTCTAGCACAACAGCTCCGATTCTGTTTACTGAGGTAAGACCACAAAGCCCCCTTCTGATTAAGACAATTGACACGCGTGGTGGTTTGGAGGATCAGTTAATGTACGTCTTAGAGCTGCCGTATAAAACTACTGTAGCAGTGAATGCCTCAGGGCTGTGAGGGATCCACACTTCTCTGCTCAGCTGCCATTCCCTTGGCCTTCCAAATCATGACAAAGAGGTTACGTAAACCTTAGAGGTTTACCCATTCAACTGGGCGTATCTTGGCAAAACAGATTGATTGCACCTGGGTGAAACCAGTTGGGCTCAATTTGTTTGGGGTTTGGTGATGGAGACTGGACACAGAGAGCAAAGTACCTGTGATGTGTGAGAGATACAGAAGAAAGCACAGAAGGACACAGAGAGCCTGGGGACATGGACAGAGGCGATCTTTTCGTGGGCAAGATCCTTTCTAATCAAAGCAGGAAAGTATCGAATCCACCATGGAGAGATGCACGGCACAGTACGGAGGGGTGAAATTCATCATTGGCAAGATCCTGGTCTCTGAAGACACTTCCGCTCTAAATCTTCATTGCTTCAGAGCAATGACAAAATACATCTAGGTAAATGCTTCCAGGTATTTCATGGCTTTATGCGACTCGTTACTTTTATTATGCAAGATGAAGCAAAGAAAGAGTAGTGGGTTTTGAGCCCTTATGCCTGTGCTTGCCAAGGGTCTAGAACTACCTCACACCATCAAAAGTGATATCTTAGACCTTGCTCTGATGTGGTTGATATATTTGTAACTTCAAAATTGAAAATTTGCTGTGAAAGGGAGAGATGAATATGCTTATGTCAGCATTATGCTCATCTACATTCCTCTTACAGGATATTAATATATGTACAGTAGCCATTCAACAACCTAGTTAATATTATTCAATGTGATATGGAAGGGTATGTGAAAAGGTACAAAATTAGGACCGTAACTTTTTCACCTATCACAAGTATTTTGATGATCATGCTTTAAAGAAGACTCTAGTGATTTTTGATCAAATTCTCTCTCTATGTATAGCTAATTAATATTGTTGAAATGTTAATGCTTCAGTGGCTGTCAATGTATCCAAGATTTAGTTTCATGAAACCTGTCATCACCCTGCCATTTCACACTCTCACTTGGGGTGAATCTGCATCACAAATAACTGTGCATATGTAAATGAAACATAAAAATTACACCATTAGAATTAATCAGTCTAAAAATGCAAATTATGAGATCCCCCAGTCTCTGAAGCAGTACCCAAGTGATGGAAGATGATTGTTTACAACACTACACCATCCAGAGTTTGTCTGAAGATGCTCAGGACAGATTTATCCATCAGAGAAACATGAATGAGACTTAGACCTGAATGTAACTGGTCTGTAGGGACCTTGAAAGAGTGTGAGTGTGCTGGCCAGCAGCAACAGACATTCAGACATTGCTTGTGGCTGATGGTGTTAATGTTTATCCAATGCTCCCTGAACTCTGAATATCCTGGTCCCTGTGAGGCAAGGAAAGGCAAGGAGGTGAGGACATCAGCAGGTAAAACGTTGCTTGGCTCTCAGGCTCAGGGCTCAATGCCCTGGAGAACTGAGCCAGGGGTCACTTATGTGACTAGAGGTCTTTGCAGCTCTCCTCATACCTTTCTTTTGGGATGAAAGCTTGAATTTGCAGTGCAATGCAGCAGAAGTTGTCACTAATCCTTACAATTGTAGGAGTTGTACTTTGTCACCAATGTTTTGGGAATTTTTTTTTGGCTTCTGACATTCAAAGCATGACGGAATGCTAGCAGACTGTGTCGTGTGTGATCAAAGGAGTTGTCTGATCTTTTTCCTAATGCAAGGTGCGCCATCTGGGAGAGCTGATGTCTGTATGGACAGGAAAGAGGTGATTTCAGGGAATGTGCTATCCTTAGACTTTGTTAAGAAACTGTATAATATAGGTAGGAAACAGTGCACCAGCTGTACTTGAGTACTTCAGCTGGGAATCACCATTACATGCTCTTCATGGTAGACGTTCCACATAGACAAACAATATCTGACACAGTGTAGACACTGCTATGAGATAACAGTGATCTCACAAAAACTAGTGATATTTTCCTATAAATCTAAACCACCTGGAAGTGACTGTTTGGTGTTTGCACTGTTGATTTCTATGGGAGCACATTTGGCAGACTGGTGAGAACCAAAAATAAATACATTCTACCCCTTCACTTTAGCCATCTTGGTCTTCTAAGCTTTCTCAAAAGACCACAAAAACTGGTCTATCCCCCGGCCTCAGGTGTGCTAGTCAGATAGAGCTGTCAGATGGGGAACCCCAGGTAACCTTTAAAAATCTAACTTTTCAACAATAGTATTTTGTGTCTTTTCAGCTGCCCCGTGCATCTCAACCACATGTTGGCTTGCTAGCCAAAGATCATTATCTGTGCTATGGCTGGAGTAAAAGATTATTGGTGCTCTGGTCTGGTTTTGATAATGACACTGTGGCCTGCTAGGAACTGAGTTTTCAATATAGCAACTCATATATTTTTTAAAAAAATTTTCTCCAAATGTGGTCAAGAATATACACAGGTTCTAATGAAAGACCAGCCGTTAGAATACATCCTTTCCCAGATATATGTACAGGTGCAAAAAACAGATAGAAAGTTTTATAAAATAAAAAAATTACACTTCTTTTTGCCTTCCATATCCAAATGCCTGAAGCAAACATTTTCAATGTTTACTATCTGACTGATAAAAGGCATAGGAGATTTTGGCCAGAAAGCAGGGAGTCCCACAAATCTATGAAATTATGAAAATAGGGTTCACTAGCAGAAACCCAAGGACAACCTTAATTGTAGCAGTCCTTCATATGTGGATACATTTGCATATCTAATGACACACAGCCTTATGCTAGTCCTTTTTAGCCCAATTCCTATTTAATACAACCTCTAAATATGCATAGCCATCAATAAATGTTACAGCTACTGACCCTAGCAATCTCAGTGTCAATTAGCAATCTTAGTTAATGTACCTATAGATTTGAGTCAGGGGAGTAACAATCACAGACTGACTGACTTGTGGATATACATTTTTATAAGATTTGCCTTCTTGTGACTATGTGTGTCTCTGTCCACAGCAAAGCTGAAATATACAGGTCAACTGAATAAAAGCCGTATGCCTTTAGGAAAGTAGAAAGTTTAGAACAGCCATTAATGCAGACAATGAAAGTTAGTATTTCCTTTCTTATGTACACAGAGAAATCCATGTTAACATACAGTAAGAACCTGGGTTATCGTGGCTGCACACTCATGCACACAGAGACAAGCACAAAAAGAAGGAATTCAGAGCTATTAATTGGGATCTGTACTCTAATTTATTCTCTTCACATAAAAAGGAGCAATACAATGCTGATGGCTCCCCGTTTTTCCTACACACGGTGTGTCCACAGCGTTTGCCTGAAAGAGGACAGGCTACCTTTGTTCATGTGCATCTGCTCTTGTTACAGTACGAGAACGCTCCTTTGTTGAGCTCGGCAGCAGAGTGTGCACGGAGGTGTAAGGCATCCAACACCCCAGCTTCTACTTTTTATCACCTCCCCAGCGGATTACACAAGCAGCACAATACAGTCATTAAAAATAGTTACACATGAAAGGACACAGCGCCTCATCAACTCGCTGATGTGTCACCTTACTGACGGACATGCAGCAGTAATTGCTGTGATAAGAAATTTGTCTTTTTCTGCTCTTCACACCCCTCCCTGTGCACTCAGTAGAAAGGGGGACCGGCAATCTCTCTCCTTGCGTCCTTCCCCAGCAACCCACTGGGGCATTAAACAACCCTCTCCTCCTCTCTGCACCCTTTGTTTAAAGCGACACCTTCAAATATATATTCTGTGGATAGTGGGGAGGGAAGGGGGGGAAAAAAGGGATATTTACTTACAGAGCAGTAGCGGGCAGCTAATGTCACCTCCTGGACCCGGGACAGGGGGTCACATCCATTAACAGACGTGCGAGGAGCACACTGGCCTGCCTGCAGCGGAGAGCTGTACAGCCAGCTGGGGCTTTCCACTGCCGGCGAAGAGCAGCTCTTCCGATTCCAGCTCTGCAGTCAGTGCTGTGTGGAAAGAGGCTGCTGCCTTCCCCAGCCCAGTGAAACCCCTCTCTATCATTTTACCATATAAGGAGACAAAAGCCTCGGAGACACTCATTCTTTCAGGAGCTCTGCAGCTGGCATTCGACACTTTCTCTATTCCAAGTGTGTCAATACTTCCCCCTCCTAAACATCTTGTCTTTCTTGGCCCCCTTCCTAGAATAAGGCTCCCCTTCCCCTCCTCCAGCCTTTGTTTCTCTAAACCCCTGTTGCTTATTATTAATAACATATTTGTTTGCTAAATCCAAGGGCTCTCTATTTACAGAAGGAAAGGTTTTACAGCAACTCAAGCCCGAACATTTGTAAGGTTCTTCACCTGGCTGAGAGAATAAAGTCTTGGGTTCAAATTGGTAGCAGGTTTTATTTGCTTTGGTCATTTTGCCTGCTGTGACTTCGTGTCTTGCCCAAAGAAGAGTGAAGCGAGCTGTTTCTCTTCTCCTTCATGGAAAGGTGCATGTTTTTAGGAGGAGCAAGTGTGCAGGCATTTCTTTACGAGCATTCAGAGCCCATTCTAGTTTTTCTCCACCCTTCTTTTTTTCCAAGTTCCCCCATAATCAGGAGAAAAGAGAAGAAAAGCATGAGAAATTAATGACACAAAAAAACCCCTCTTTGTTTAAGCGAAAGCCAAAGGAACAGATTGTCTCAGCACATGCTCAGTACCCAGCTGAGAACCCTGCCAGTGGGCACGTGCTAAGGAGAGGGGGAACTATTAATCCTCCTAGAACCAGGAGCTAATTTTTCTGCTACAAAATCCAATTTCATCTATCAACAGTCCTAGCAGAAACACACTCTGTTAATCAAAACAGTGAGGGTCCTGGGAAACCTCCCAGAGGGAAGAATTTGGATCAGAAGCACGTGAGTGATGTCTGCTCTGTAAATTGAGGGGTAGGGTGGGGAAGCATTTCAGGGTAATTCTTCAGTAATGACTGGTGCTTGCCAAAGGAAGGTGCTTTAATTTGAATGCTTTCAACTTTAAGGGAACCAGAAGGTTAGGAATATAAAGGCCGTTGTTGTTGTTGTTGTTTTCCATCCGGAGGATGCAAGGTAGTCTGGTGTTGTTTTGTGTTGGACACTGCATCCTGGCACATCTGGGTGGTGATGTAGATGTGCACATGGGTTAGCTAAGGGTTTCTCCTGCAAAATGTGTGCCAGAACTCTGACCAGTACTTGCTGTCCGAATGATAGTCAGATTTAGAATGGTGATGAAATGTATTAGTTGGTCTCAGTAATACTCCAAATGTAGAAAAGCACAGACAAAATAAAATGGTAGGGAAGGGCAATTCCTAGTTCTTCTATCAGAAGCCAAATCTCCTTTACAGATGTGAGTTATTTTGATGGCCAGCAATGCTCATGGGTCTCTTTGTCAGTTGATGCAGTCTTTGCTGTTGTGTTTTCGAAACACAGGCGTCATGCCCTGGAGGATTGACCACAGGCATATGGGATTAAGGATGCCACGGCAATTAAATCTTATTTAAATCAAAACCGCTGCACTCCTCAGCCACACGGGGAGTCCCTGACTCTCCTTGCATGTTGCACTGGCACTGGAAGATGAATTAAACCAGATAGTGAGCAATTTTCAGTGAACCCTTGAGCTACCCTGGAGTTGCACCTATATCCCGGGAGAGCTACCACTTTGGTTTCCAGCCCCATCACCAGCTTGTTGGGTGCCCTTGGAGAAGACATTGCATCTTTCTGTTCTTTAGTTTCACTATCTATAAATATAGAGCTCAGGACAGCCAAACTCTTGCTGAGCTGTTGGCAAATTTACAGGACTAGTTAGTTCATCATCATCATCATCATCATCATCATCATTTTCTTTCTTTTAGATACAACTATTGCACAGTGACAACAATAATAATTTATTTCCACCTTATTTGCACTTATTACCTCAGCTCTGCTTTAAAAGTGCATACAAAGAAGAAAAAAGGGCCTTGATGGTGACTAGATTTGGGCTGAGTCAGTTTGTTTCCAAATGTTTCTAAACAAAATAAATAGTCTGAATTTATTGATTGATTTTTTTCAATCTCTATGATGTTTTCATTTCCCTATCTGCCCATTGACAGCTATTGGAGCAACTCTGACAGATATTTTTTAGTGTGACCCGCAGGCATACATGACAAGAGTTTCCCGCAATTACAATTTAAAACATACAGTGACTCCAGCTGAAATGGTTTAGTTTAACTGTTGCAGGTCATGAGTTGACTTTGTATGATTTAATCTAACATCCTTGAAGACAGAGGAGCCTCTGCCATTTAAAACTGAATGATCTGTGAGCTCACTATGGGACTTGACACTCAGCAGCCACATCAAGACTGTGTAGAGCTGTGAAAGGAATGAGGGAGAGTTACCAGGCAGCACCTTCCCTCATTCCATATGAGATGTATGCACTCCATCAAACACTACTTGGGAGTGTATGGGGAACCTCTGACCTCTTATCCTCCTTCAGGAGGTCCAAACCTACTCACTCCACATTTTATCTCACAAGTAGATGTTCATCAGTAATCGGCAGAACACTACACCCCCCTTCCCCCACCCCCCCCTCCCCACAGTCAAATCCAAAGGGTGCAGGTGGGTGGCAGAACCCCAGATTTCCTTGGCAGGGAGATGAGAAGGAAAAGGCAGGGAGTTTTTTCACTGGCAAATTTATTATGTCACCCACTTCTTTTTTATATATATGTTTTTTTATTTTACTTTTACTTCATTGGTTCTCTGATTAACCCAGCACAGATCAGGCATCTTCAAGGCTTCAGAGGAGACAGTGCAACAAAAACAGGAGGCAGTGTTTTCAGTAGGGGGCCTAAATGCTAGAGTGGAATTGCAAGTATGATTCAGTGCCATATCCTATGGTTTATATTTTCCTCATGTATATAGCATTCATGTAGCATATATTGCTTGTTCTTCAGTGGTATGTGAGTTTAATAGGTTTAATTCTATGTGTAGAATGCTTTATATGGGAAAAAAAGATGGAAAAAGAGTCATTTTCATAGTAGGACTTCTCAATGATTTTACTAGTCCTTCATAAGTCTCACTTCAGTGACCGAGTTGATGCCAGAATAACTATCATTTCAGCACTTATCTCCTTTTCTGCCTGAAAAGAATGAGCAAAGAAAAACAGTGGAAAGGGACAAGTGGAAGTAGAATACTTCTATTTCCCCCAGTTTGAGACGCAGAGAAATATGATGTGTCTGAGAGAGCAGGGGAGGTGGAAATCTACACTTTTAAAGTGGTGACGCTACTGGCTGATTCCTTACTCCACCAGTTTATCCTGGAAGCTCTTAATCTACTTCATCAATATTCAACTAAACCCCTTCTGATGCTTGAACTTGTGTAACACAAGCTTCCTTTGAATACGAGAGTGTATATTTAGGAGAAATGCTATTTTTGGTGCTACTGCTTAGGAAGTAGCTCAGGTTCATGCAGGTGTTGCATTTTAGTTCATTAAACCTAAAATAACAGGCAATATTAAAACTTCCTGAAATTTCATTCTTGTAAGATGCTCACAGATACGTAGTTTTCCCCAAGCATACGAGGAATATGCAAGGAATAAAATGGTATTTTCAGCATATATTTTCTTACCCAATTCAGTCTCCCAATCACAAGGCATTTTGCAATGTTTTCATCTTCCTTTCTTCCCCTAGGTAACTCAATCCTCAAGGAGAAATACTCAGCAAGCAAGAAATATCAGGGTTTAAAAGATTCTGGTGAAGGAATTATGATATCCTTGGACAATCCTTGGACAATCCATTAAAACCACCACAACCAGGGCAGATAGTAAAAGTCTGTCTGCTTTGGGATGATGCAAGACTTCTTCTGGTTTTGGGAGGACGTTTAGCCTAAATCGATGTGAAAAGAGCAGTGTTTTAGAAACTCCAGTCTAATCCAGGAAAAAGTATTTCCACGATTACTTTCTTAATACATTTCAGTAGTTTTCATACACAGTGTTAGACAATTTTCTTCAGTAATTTTGGTGCCATGGTTCAACAGAATTGAAGAACTTCTGGTTTTGTATAAGAAAAGTTATCTTTAGAAGGGTAATATAATGCCATGTGAAAAGATAGATGATACAGAATCAAATGCAAGTGTGTTTCTGTGATAGCATCATATGGGATGGACCTGACAGCATTTTAGACCATTATGGCCAGTTTGGACAAAGACTTCATTCAGGCTTTAAAGTTAGTCAGGACCTTCTATCCAGCTAGCACTTGTTTTATTCAGAGAAATGTGAAGAAATTATTCAAGGTGAATGTGGCAGTGAGGTATTGGTCAAAATGTGGTCTGACAGCGCCAATGTAATTGCTCCCATGTCCCTTTCTACAAGGACAATTGACATGTGGAGAGGGTTTGCAATGGATGACCCAGGCAGAAAGACAGCTGTGTCCCTGCTGTGGCTGCTTTCCTCTCTCCCAGCTGAGCACACAAACAGCTGTTGAAACTGATGAGCAAAGGAGCATGAACTGATCACAGAGTAATGGTACTCGACAAAGTTGCAGATGACACACCAGCGGAAGCTTCACAGAGCAACCCAGGGTTTAAAGGAACTGGTGTCTGCTAAGGAAACTCCTTCTTGTTGATGGCTGAGTTTTCAACAGCTTGGAAAGTTGAGGCACCATGTTACAAGACTGACAGGTCCTTCACTGGACAAGAAGCATCATCAGAAGATCCATCCCGGGGCCTCATGGATGAAAAAAAAAGACATAAAAGCCATTGCAGGATAAAGGGAGCCCAACAAACAATTGCCCAAGCAGTTGTTGTCTGTACCATGTGAGGCAGGCACCCTGAACAGCCCTCACCAGGCTGCTGAGTGAAGAAGAAATAACAAAGAGTTGTAACAAAGAGAATTTGAAAACAGCAATTCTTGCTGAATACAGTCTTTTTCCCTACTTTCCCTACCATTCTTTCGCCTTCTTTCCCCTCAGTAGGGAACAGATGGCACTCCTACTTTTAAGAAAACTCGAGTGAAACATTTGGATCTTTGCCACCTGTACAATTCTTTGGATTCTAAGTATTCCCTAAACCCTTCAGTTTGTTCATCTGTAACCAGGCACAGAGACCTTGGTGGAATGTCTTTGGAAGTGCTTTAGAATAGAGAGACAATCTCCAACAGGAGCTGAGTGGTCTTTAGGAATGAGTAAATGATGACAATGCAGAGACCTATGCAGAGAAGCTGTTGCTTATTTCCTTTCCTCTGCTTGACTGCCATGTGAGGTCTGAATATGACAAATGAGAAGAGCATTTTGGCTTTTCTACCCCTGCAGATGGAACCTGGGATGTCAGATTACTACAGAGGTTGTAGTAATTGCTGGTCTTCTGAACTGGCAAATACTAACCCTTAATTTAGGATTTATTAATTTCAGGATAGTCATGATTTATCATTCCCTATTCCAGACACATGAAACAAACAACTTGTGATTGTTCCAAAAAACTAATCACTCTGTGTTTCTGATAGCACAAGAAACATGCTATTCTGTACAGAATAGCTTACATACCCTGTGGTGAGTGAGCAGCGCAGTTTAATGTTTTCAAGCAAAATCCCCTTTCCATAGTCCTCCCCTCCCACTGTCCCACTGCTCATGACTTCTCCAAAACCTTACTGCTGTGTGAATAATTTCCTTCTCCTCCCCTTAGCGCTTTTTCTATCTTGCGCTATAAATCCCTGAGATCTCTTATGACCCTCTAGAAGTAGCCAACAGCAACATTTGAAATTGCTATTGCGATTCATGAGGCAGCCAGAGGCTTCAGGAGCTTCTGAGCAAGCAGAAGATTGAAAAACTGAGCAGACACCTCCAGAACCTACCTAACTAATTTCTGAGACAGCAGTGACAATGTCTGACTCATTTCTGGCATCTCGTTGTCTAATTTGCCCTTAAGGGTTAACATTAAGGCTCCACAACCTTCAAAGTCAAATGAGCATAAGTTTTGTCAGCCAAACAGGGATGTAACACGGAGGGAGGGAGGAAGGAAGGAGGGAAGGAAGGAAGACAGACTCAAGTTTTCAGTCTAACTTTCATGCCTGTAAAGCATGAATAGCATCAGGCAGAATGTGTCATTTGTAGTTACTCAGATCACACCATAGCAGTATGAGAATCACTGAACAGAAGGATTCCCCCAATTTGTTATGCTGCTCTTGGAGACTCAGAAATGTCTTGGGAAGAACATGAGAAGAGAATGTAATGATATCACTTCATAATACTCTGCCAGTCTCCAAGAACTTTTGGCTTGGCGATTTCTCAACCTGGAGGCAGTAATCATACTGATTATCACTTTCAGGACGTGATATCACCTGCACAGTTCCCTCCTGATTCCCTGAAAAGAAATTCACAGTTTCCTGCTACCCGTAGCCTTATTCTATGTTGTTGAAGAACCATCTTCCTTGTGTTAATGTCGAACGTATTGCCCACTAGTTTCATCTGAGGCCTCCTAGGTTTTGCCTTTGGAGAGATAATGAGCAACTGATCTTTATTCATATGCTACGGGCTGTTCATCTCTTTGTCAATCTTTATCGTATCTCCCCTCAGCCATCTCTCTCCTAGGCTGGGGAGTTCCAGTCTGCCTATTAAATCTGTTTGAAAGATACACCCTGTGTTTCATCATTCCTCCTCAAAATTTTTCCAATATGACAATTTACTTTCTTAAATGATGTGGCCAAAACTTTAACATTCGGCTTGCTTTTTGGCTGCTTTTGGCCAGCTTGTGTTTGGTTTTTTTTGGGGTTGGCTTTGGGTGTGGGGGGGTTTTTTTGTTTGATTGGTTTTTTGGTTTTTTGATGGATTTTTTTTGTAAATCTATATAACCTCTAAATTTAACACTCCAGTAAGACATCTCAGAACCATTACTTTATAGCTAATGTTACATTTTCCCCCATGTTCACTGCTTTATGCTTATCTACAGTAATTTTTAGATGCTGTTCCAGTGCCCACTCATCCTGATGCCTGAGATCCTTACTTTTCCTCAGTCTCAGAAGAATTTCCACTAATTATCTCCTATTAATCTTTTTACTGTATAACCTGACTGTTTATCTTTCAATTGATTTTATGCAATACATGCAAATATCTTCCCTCTTACCCTGTTCCTGCGTGTTTTTAAGGGTGTGTGGTGAAACATGGAAAAGGACAAATAAGCAGATGCTGTCAACCAAAGATGTCCTGTATCTGCATGTCATTTATTATCTCATACAAACCAAATGGATTTCTAGAGCATGATTTCTCCTTACTAAGGTGCACTGAATTTCTCCCAATGTATCATATTTACACATCTGCTCTATCCTGCATAGTCATTTCTACTAAATTTGTCAATCTTACCAGGCTCTATTTCTCCTGGTTTTCTTGGAACCATTTGAAAAGACTGGCACTGTATCGGGTACATTCAGGTGCTCAATCCTAAGTCTGTTTTAAATAAGAGGCCATGCATTATTATTATTTCAGCTAATTCATCCTTCAGTCCCTATAGATCTGTTGGGTGAACACCATCTGGTTCTAACATTTTCTTCCTATTCATTTTTTTTAATTTGTTCCATACCTCTTCTACAGATACTTCAGCTTGAAATAGATCCTCTGATGATCCACATAAGGAAGCATTCTGCTGCAGGAAGCTTTCCAAGTTCCTCACAGTGAACACGGGAGCCAAAAAGAAAGATCATTTAGCCTTTTCTGTTACAGCCATCTCTTCCCCAAGGACTGGTTATCTGTTGGCCCTATCATTCCTCAAACCCTTCAACTTGCCTGGTATTTAAAAACATACATTTGCAAATCGCTTCCCAGATTACTTCAGACTCATAATATTTTGATGTAAGTAGAAGCAGGCACCCTCTCCAGTCTGAATACAACAGGGGACATCCTGTTTTGCTGAAACAGCCTTCTGTATGGCAACAATTATTTTTCTTCTCAACTTCTGTTTGTATATACCACAGAGAAACTGAGAGGGTCTGAGACATAGACTCAGACATATCTCATGATTGAATATATGAGTTTGGATTGTGGACTTTGAAGTAGAGTCCTTGCTGTTGGTCCTCTTTGGCCCATGCTTACTTTGCATCCTGTAAATGCTCAAGCTCTTTAAATAATAGGATTAAAGTAATCAGTTGGTTGCTGATGTGAATTTCATGTCTAACATTTCACATAGGACTGAAAAAATATACCATCCATTGTCAGTCTGAAAGACTTATGGATTTTGTTTTTCCCTGCCAAGTTTATATTCACATGGCTGTCTAGTGGAGTTGCTGTCTTAATATGACTGAAACTCAAATGTTGTGAATAAAGTGAAATAAAAACTTGTAGCAATGGCGTGTCTTGTAGATAATGTGTCTCATGCTGAAAGATAAGTAATTTTTTTGAATTGTTAGAAAGGAGTGAGAACTCACATCATGAAGCAGTGCTAGTCCTTTTGTGTGTCCCTGATGTCTAACCATAAAGTCTAGTGAGTCCTTGCTGGGTTGCTGCAATGCAAATGCCTTAAATGACTGAGCACTGCCCATCTGGTTCGTTCATCCCTGACAGACCTGCCCACAATGATGCTGACTCTTCCTTATATCCAGAAGGTTTTCCAGGAATCCAAACTCTTCAATTGCAAGGAAGAGTTTCTAAGACTTGGACGTCCAGAAAAAAGTGTGGGAAAGGGGATGGCTGGTCTGGCAGCAGGCACAGCACTGGCAGGCAGCGGGAACTTCACTTGCAGGAGAGGGCAGAGGAAGACCTGGGAGGAAGGCAGATTGCTCTGCTTGAGTGCCTACAGCACTCCTACAGCCATGCCCACGCTCCTTCCCAAGCCGGCTTTCTACCTGAGCATACCTTGGACGCAGAGCTGTCTGCTGTTTCCTTTAGCAAGCTGCATATCCACCCTACATTTGCATTAGTAAACACAGGGGGAAAAGGCAGAAAGGAGGCATGGCTGTAGGTACTTGGGCAGGTAATCAGGGTGAGGGTCTGGTCACAAATCATAGAATCACAGAATGTTCTGGGTTGAAAGGGACCTAAAAGATCAGGTTGTTCCAAGCCCCCAACCACAAGCAGGGACACTTGCCACCCGACCAGGTTGCTCAGAGCCCTGCCCAACCTCATCTTGAATACTCTCAGTGATGATATACACAACTTCTCTGGGCACCCTTTTCTTGTGCCTCATCACCCTCACAATTTCTTCCTAACATCTAATATAAACCTACTCTGTTTCATTTGGAAGCCATTCCTCCTCGTCCTGTTACTACATGCCCTTTGAAAAAGTCTCTCTCCATGTTTCTTGTAGGCTCCCTTCAGGTACTGGAAGGCCACAATGAGGTCACCCCGAAACCTTTTCTTTCCAGGCTGAAGAATCACAATTGTCTTAGCCCTTCCTAGTACAAGAGGTACTCCATCCCTCTTATCATCTTGGTGGCCTTCTCTGGTCTCTCTCTGACAGGTCCATGTCTTTCCTGTGCCTGGGCCCCCAGAGCTGGATGCAGTGCTCCGGGTTGGGTCACACCAGAGCAGAAGGGCAAAATCAACTCTCTCGACCTGTTGGCCCCACTGCTTTTGATGCAGCCCAGGACACAATTGACTTTCTGGGCTGCGAGCTCACATTGCTGGGTCCTGTCCAGCCTCTTTTTCACCAGTGTCCCAAAGTCCTTCTCACTAGGGCTGCTCTGGATCTGTTCATCCCCAGCTCGTATTGATGCTGGTAGATGCTTCCCGGTGCAGCACTTTGTACTTGGTCTTGTTAAATCTCATGAAATTCCCATGTGCCCTCTTCTTGAGTTTGAACAGGTCCCCTGGATGGCATCCTGTCTTTCAGGTGTGTCAACTGCACCACTCAGCTTGGTGTCATCTGCAAACTTGCTGAAGATGCACTTGATCCGTTCATCTGTGTTGTTAATGAAGATCGTAACTGAGCCCCAACCCATTCCAGGGATGATGAGCTGGATGTCCCCATGCCCTTCAAGTGTTAGGTCTCCATTAACTCAGCTTCTCTCATTCAACAAATAATGGAACCATTGCCAAAAACAGTTGACTGGGGGGAATGGCAGACTTTAGTAAGAAGTAATAATAACAGGGGGAAGAAAGGCTAGGACAAAGGGAAGACCATGCGTGGCCACAGGTGATCCCAGCATACAAGCTGTGTGCTCTTGCTCATGGTGGTAGGAGAAGGTGGCCTGGCTATGCCACCCCTGTGTGTTTATTTTGCCTCCGGGAACAAAGTGAGAGCTGCTAAGAAAAGTATGGATGAACAAACTGCCCTTGCATACAGGGAGATCTTCTCAGGATGACCCTATCACCCATTCCTCTGGCCCATTTGCCTTCCCTGACTGCATCTACATCTGTAGTTTGTGTTGGCCAAAACACTGCAGAAGGTGGTCCACAGCAAACAAACTCTTTCACACCCACTTGTTTTGAAATGGCAAAGTAATTTCTGCACATTATCTCTCTCTGGTATAGCCCCACCAAGTGAGAAAAAATTCCTCACAAAATACTTCCACTTCCTACGTGGGTTGTTGTTTCCACCAGAAACACTTCCCAAACATTTGATGTTCTTTGTCTGTGTTCTGAATCACAACTTGCACCTGGTAGAAGACTTTCAATAGTTCCTACAGCACCAGGGTAGCCTTGGTTCACCTCATGAATCTCCAGAGAATACCCCAGAACACGTCAATAAACAGTAATATCAATACAAGAAGTAAAAATTACCAAGGAGAAAGATAAGAAGTAAGCATGACCTGGTTCTTATTATAGAGAGTCTACATTGCTAAGCATCCTGGTTTATAAAACTAGAAAGAAGAGTTTGCTGATCAACAAATGTGTTCCTTGATCAACAAAATGCTTTGTGTAATCTTTGCAAATAAGCTGGCAGCCATCTCACTGATGAAATGCTAACCTACCCGAACAAGCCACCCATGATCCTGCTAAAGTGGATGGAGAAAGAGAGGTGCTTGTGAAGAGTGATTTGTTAGACACCTGTTGAGGATGACATCAATTGTCCCATAGGGGTACTTTTCTTTCCCCATTGAATTCGTAGAGGTTCCAGCTGTCTAATTCAGATGAACACCCGACTTTGGACAGCTAAGTCATGGTATGTATGTCCAGGCAGAATTCACATACCTGACTTCAGTCACTATAGTCCCTGCTGCTTAATTGAGCAGAACTGGACACAACGTCACCTGTGCTGGTTAGAAAGCCTTTAAGGCAGATGAAAGGAAAAAAGGGGAGAGTCTCTCTCCAAGATTTATTCCCTGGAGTCCTGTGTCACTGCAGTCCTGAGTTTGGTCTCTGTCTGCCAATCCTCACTTGAATCTGCCCTCAGATCTGTCCCTTACTTCTCCTTTCTGAATAAGGAAAAGTGCTGTTTTTTCTGTCCTAAAAGGATGTTAAGAGAAGAAATATGCAACAAAGTGAAATGCAGGCCATTTGAGTGCATAATGAGCATTGTGTTTAATCTGTGCCCACGTGAATTACTGAGCTGGGGCTTATGCCGTGAAATTAAAAACTACAAAAGAGTTTATTCTGAGAACTTCCTCTCTTTGTTGTTCTGTACCAAAACTGCCATGCTGTACCTCACTCTTTTTATTACAGTTAGTGTTCTAACCCCTTGAGTGTCCTGCTGCCGTCTACACCCTACACTAGAGGCTGTGGGATGTATTGCAATGGAAATCATGCATGGGAAATTCGGTTATATAGGTTATTTGGTTGTATATATGTTATTTGGTGATATAAATTAGGTTACTTAACCCATATAAAATATGGGTTAAGTAACAGAATAATGTCTTCTGTGTGGTGGCATCTGTGGATTGCAAGTATTTCTGGTTTTAGATGGCAATCTCTAGACATGCTGGGCAGAGACTACCAAAAAGGAGCACTAGTCAATGCTGTCTGTTTCCCTCCCACAGAAAGCATGAAAATTTCTAAGGAAACTTGCGTGAAAATCCATTAAACTTTCCAGGTAATATGCTGATCTGAAAGCCAATAAGCTATGTTCATGAAGTGCGTGAAACAGCTTCTGTCCCCACATAAGTGCCCATTCTACTCTCGCAGCAAAGTGAGCGTACTTATTTTCCTTTTTTAATGGAGAGTTTTTATCAAATTTGTTGTCATATGGAAGTTCCACAGACACAGCAGGAAAAAAATATTATAGAAGACAACCTGTAAAACTGGTTCAATAAAAAATATTACTGAAAATATGAAGTGAAATTGAGGAAAAATATTTTTTCTTCTAGCTTTCAGTTTCACTAGTTTTTCGTGGTATGTCTTAGCAGTAGCCAGTAAATCAACCTGCAGCAGAAATATTTTGAGTTTTATGAAGTTGATCAATCTCTTTGAAATGTCTGCAGTAGTCTTCCTTCCATGTTTGTCAGAGGGAGCTGAGCAAAACCAGGCAAAATTGCTCCATCTGCTTTTAGAAAAAAATAGGACTCTGTGTAATATGACCTATGCTTCTCAAAGCTAATCAGTGTTAGATGATGAACATTGTTGAAACAGCCTGAGATTTATCAGTATTAAACTGTACTCACTGTGACATAAGCCAAAGATAAAATATTGCAATCAGTAATAATTCATCTCACTGAAAAACAACTGTGTCAGAGTGTCTGTGCTTTGGTTAGACAATACACAGCTACAAAAAAAGGAAAAATGGTAAAAAAAAAAATGAAAACAGGCTTTGGTGGTGCAAATGTACACGAATTTTGTGCTCTTAAAATTAGAAGAAAAATAAAGAGATCTGAGTTTTGCTAAAATTAGTGGATGTTTCTGAGAAAGCTTTCATTAGTATCTGTGGGGCCAGGATTTCACCCCCAAGTCAGTGTTCACGTTCACTTGCTTCTCTGATTTTCTTCCTTATAAAATAGCCTCTTACATTTTCTGTATTAAAGAAGTGTTTAAATGAGTCTGCCCCCCTCCCAGCCTCTTGCCAGTTGCAGTCAAAGGTCTGCCTTGTTCTAATGGCTTGCTTTTTGGAAGGGAAAAAGTAAAGTTATTCATCCATTAATCATATTTTCAAATGCTAGGTAAGAAAAAAGTATTAGTGTTGGAAAGACTGCCTTTAAAATGAGTTCACTTTGGAAACAGGAGTTGGGTCTTTTTGTTTAATTTCACTTTTAAATTCAAATTCAAATCCATTGAAAAATCACTGCAATAGCATTTAGGTTTCTTTCTGCATTTTATTCAAGATAGAGACCTTTGGCCAACACTTTTTTTTTAAAAAAAGCCTAATATTTTGCTGTGCATGATTGGAATGCTGCTTCTGCTTCTTGTTTTTAAAAGGGGACACTGTCACTACAACACCAAGTGCCCAACCAGAACAGTTTTCTTATTTTTATTGTTTTAGACTGAGACTTGGATGACAGACAAAGAATTTGAGGACATGAGAAAATTTATAGCATGGGAGAATTGAGACTACCCTATAAAAAATAGTAGTTTTGTACACAATTTCTTTATTGCACAATTTACTGTGGAGGCACATCTGTTTAGCTTTATAGCAAGATCTTGGAAAACACAGACCAAGTGGAGCAAAGGACCAGTGAAGGCAGCTGCCATCTCCCACTGGGGTGCTTCTAAAACACTGCACTCTCTGGTGGGATGTGCTACCTTTGGGCTCCAGATGAAAATCATCTCACCAGCATGGAGTTGCAGAAGATTGGAGCTCTATGCAGGTCTGAGCAGATCACAGTCTAGCAGCACGACTGTTACTGCAGGAGAACAGGGAGATATGTGGAGATGCCAGCTGTAGTCTCTGAAGATGTTAAGCTTTCCAACGCATCGATGCAGGGACAGGAAGCCTCAAGATAAGGTTGGGCGCATGTGCAGACAATTTGGTATTTTACATTCCTTTTTTCTTCCACTTCAGTTTTGTGCAGTTCTTGACAGAAAAAGTGGAACAGACTTGTTCTTAAGCATGTTGTCTCTACATTGACTGTCACAGCCCTCACTAGAGCTCAGCTAAGCATGTTAACTGAGGACATCCACCATGGTGATGGCTCCCTATTGTAGGTAAGGCTGGATACCTGGAGGCACCCTCAGAGACATATCTGTATTCATGAATCAAATAGGATACCAGAATGCTCCCAGGCAGTGAGAGTGAGTCAGCCATCCTGCTCAGTTGTCCAGACACTGTAAGGGGCTCTCCCACCTGAGCTTGGCTTAAGAGCAAATTCTATCCCTAGGACATGTCTTGGATGTGGTCACTTGCTTTCAGAGGCAATGAGTGTGTAATGATCTGGACACAGCTCTGGGCTGCATCTCCTGCAAGAGCACTGTCGGGCGAATTGCACATGTTGCCACGGCAGAGCCCAAGAAGCAGTCCTATGACCACACCCAACTTCTCCACCTCCACTGGCCCAGTAGCACCTGATGTAAACACCTACCACTCATCTGAAGTCAGTGAATCTCCAGCAGCTTTAGACCAACTAAGATTCTGTCCTTCAGCCTTTGAAATCCTCACTTAGGGTCTGAACCCAATTCCAAACACTTTGAAGTGGGCTGTCCTTTTCCTTTAGGTCAGGTCTAGGGAGTCATGCTCCCCAGATACTTGGGTATCAGGAACCCAAGATCCCGTTCAAGCCTTAAGAGGGCGCAGCATTTTGAAAAAAAGCTTTCTTTCATTTAATTTCCTAAATAATAGAATAGTGAACAAACTCTGGTGCAAAGTGATAGCTTTAGATTTTGGGCTTAAAGTGAATTAATATTTCTTACCTTTGTGTCATAATTTGTGATCCTTGGATTAAAAACCTTTGGTTGTAAGAACTTTATAATAAAAACGTATGTGTAAATGCATCCAAATAAATATATACACATGCCCAAACTTATTTTCCCTAAGAGGTCTCCCTTTATTGGCTTCATTTGAAAATTAATGCTCTCATGAGATGAGGTTAAAGGTAATTTAATGTAACAACGACATTTGGCAGTTATTGCTAATGCTATTTTACAGGCTGGTTTTGATGAATTCCTGCTTCACAGGAATTTTAACACCCAGTTATGATTCAGTGCTTTCTTTTCCCTTTTCCTTTTTCCTACAGCTGCTGTAATCCATAACAAGTAATTGTTTAAAATATGAAATCAGCAAGCATCAACTGTAATTTTCCATTCTTTCTTTCATGGCCATTAATAAATGGCCTCAAAGAGAAGAAAAAAGTAATATATTCCTTCTGTCCTCTTTTTTTTTTTCTACTATCTGATCATTTTCCAAATATTCAACATAAAGAAGAAAATGCTGATAGAGAGAATAAACCAAAAAAAAAAAACTAATCAAAAGCTTTCTGCCTGAAGTCATTCAGTTTGTTGCGCAAACTAGGGAAGTGTCTATAGTTAGATATGGTTGTGTTCCTTGAGAACATGAAAACATGGCAGTGTATTATTAGTGAAGAAACTGAAGAGCAGCTGTTAGTTAGCACCTGGTTCCCAACAGCCGACTGGAAATACAAAGATACAGGCTCTGTGCCCTGGAATAAACATCTTAAAATCCACTCTTCTCCTGAGAAAGCAACACTCCCCTCAAGATACCTGTAAAGAGCCCTGAAAAGTCATTGCAAATGGTGGATAAAAAGAAGAAAAAGGCCCAAAAGACAGTGAAAACCAAAACAAGGCACTGTCTTACCTTGCTGCAGCTCAGTGCTGCCTCTGCTTCCGAGTCTGCAAATGAGAAAGGACGGGGACAGACTCAACGCTTTACTGGATTGCCCAAACTGTATGTTTCGTGATTAGACAGTTGGGCACTCATGCTTGGCGTGAGCTATAAATATAATATCTCCAAAATACCAGCCATTGGCAGGAGATACGGACTGCAGCAGATCTGTGCTACCAGCCTTTTAAGGCATCACAGCTAGAGCAGCATGAGGACCCTGAAGGAAAGGGTTGTGGCACTCCTGAGCAGTTCCAGCCCATCACTTTGCTGCATTTGGGAGTGCCTGACCTTAAAATAAAGTTATCAGCAAGGTAACCCTGCAAGAGACCCCTAATGAGATGGTGATATTTCAGGGCTCAGTATTTTGGCAGAGATATGAGCAACTCTAATTTCATAATCAGATTGTTTGTCGGGGCTCTGGAACTGATAGAAATGCCCTCAGAAATGCTGACTGTTCTGTGAATGTAACAGACTCCAACTCCCTTTTGTCTGCCTGTCTGTTCCCCATAGGTGTGCAGCCTTTGCAGGGTGGTTTGTGTTTCGTGTCCTGCCTTGTTTTAGCCCTGCACCTCCTTGCACAGGGAGCTGTAGTGCGAATGCTACCATCTCATTACAAAAGACAGCAACTTTAGAGATTAGCCTGAGGTCACAGAGTAAATCTGTGTTGGCAGCTGAGCTGTTGGTCAGGGGTGACCCTTCTGCTCAGGGCTCCCTTCCCACTTCAGTGTAGGTGTGATGCTGGGTAAAGGGGACACTTGTACATAAAATAGCAAGAGGTTTGAGGTGAAGAAAAGCTCTTCTAGCATCTTCCACAGGCAGTGTCTTGCTGGCTGTGGAGGAAAACCTGTCCAAGCGAGACTCAGTGCAGAGGTGGCATTACAACCCGCCTATCTCCTTGCCAATATTGTGTCCATCTCTGCATTTCAGTGTACTTCTGCAGAGAATGTTGCAGCAGAGACATAGTCCTTGATATGAAGTTGAACTATTTTAAGGGGAAAAAATGAAAACCTCTCTTTAAGATGGGGAAGTGAAGAAATAGCATCAGGCAGCCTCTGTGTGTTGGCAAATGTCTCTCCTTTACACAGCAGCATAGTTATCTGAAGAAATACTGTGCTGCTGAATTGAGGTTGCTGGTTGTTCCACCTCCTGGCTGAAGCAGCAGTACTTGCTGAGGGATTCAATTTCTTTGCTGGATATCTTTATTACTTCCATGGTCCTGAAGAACCCCTCATTCCCTTCATCTCCCTCTTCACTCTCTTCTCTTTAGAGAGCTGGCTGAACAATAGTCCTTAGGAGAAAGAATCACTTCCCAGCTTGTCTCTGAGCAGTTCATTTGGACAGCAAGTGTGGGTCAAGCTGCAGAGAGTGGATACTAACACAAACTCTGTGCCAGGCTTTCTGACATGACAAACTGATTTATGGTTTGACATGGAGCCCAGTCAGGTTTTATGGTTTTAACTCCAAACCAATGAGAAGTTGGTATCTGAAGCATTCATCCTAACATTAAAAAGCTCATAACAGCATGTCCTTGGCCTCTACCAAGCAACATTATTTGACAGCCTGAGTCAAGCATCTGGGAACAAATGACTTTCACACATCTCCTTTTGCCCAAGCAGAAATGCCTAGCTTCCTGGCACCATGGATGAAGAACATAGCCTGGAGACTTTGGTCAGGGAGATAAGAGAAATATCCTACAGGTTCCTTGGAAAAGTACTGTTCATCCTAGATCTAACAGCCTTTTGCCACATGTTCCTTTAGCTACCATGTAAACAGCCCTTCCACATTTCCCAGAACAATAAACAGTTATGAAAAGCTGTTTAAGCAGCAAAAATGTGGTGATTAAGACATATGTTTGGACAGCTCTGGAAAGCCTCAGCCTTTTCATGTTAGCCAATTTTTTTGTTTGCATGATTCAAAGGTCTGGCTGATATTGTAGAAACAACCTGGATAAATGATGGTTGTCCCCTGTCCCAGTCCAGGGTGTTCTGGGTGCTACCGACATGTTTAATCCCCAGGTGTCAGCAGAGCACATTTGGATCTGGTGTACATATCCAGCAACTGGGGACCAGTTTGGGGTACCCATGGCCTCCCAGCGCATCTGAAAACTTGAGAAGGTGGATTACAGATCTGTTAATGTAAACATTATGACTTTTCTCTCTGAAAAGAGCATTTGTCCTCTGAAGCTAGTTGGCCCCATTGTCCCTCTAATTAAACTGTCCCAGTTTCAATTTGGATATTGCTTTACTCTTTGATGAGCCTCATCGGGAAAAGGAGGACTCCTTGAAAAAGGATGCTACCAGAAAGCTAAAGCATCATCAACATGTCAGGCTAAGGGCCCTGATTGTCTGCCCCTGGCAGCAGGGAATGCCTGAGCCACTTCCTTTAGACAGGGAATATCCCCACGCTCAGGGCACCAGCACTTCTGAGATACAGAGGGTAGCAGGCTAAAAACACAGGAGAGGTATTTGTGTGGGTATTGTCAGAAGCAAAGTCCTCTCCAGGTGTCTCAGCCATACAGTGGTATTGGAATGTAGCCCTTTAAGAAGAGAAATGAGGGCTAAAGGTCTCTGGCCCACAACAGTAATGGCACAGCAGGCCCTTTTGCCATCTTTGTGGGCCTACTGCCCCAGAACCAGACCTGCTGCTTCCATAACTGAAGCACCAACAGGAAGCAAAGCAAGAATTTCAGCCAGTGCTCTATTCCAAGGTGATGGGAAGTGTGTGTACTAGAAAACTGCTTTACAGTCATAGAATCATTTAGGTTGGAAAGACCTTTACGATCATTGAGTCCCACCATGCTTTGGAAATGGAAAGCAAATGCTGCAAGCTGTAAAGCAAAGGCCCCATGGAAACCCTACCAAGGTGCTGTAACCTATTCATTACAATGAGGTTAGAAGTTTCACCACTGATCCCTCGCAGTCGATTGGCCCTACTATTCTCTGGAAGGCACAGAAGATGCCAAAGTGTGAGCATCCAAGAAGGATGTAAATGTTCAGGATAGCTTTAGCAAAAAAATATCTAACCAGCTTGCACTGGTACTGTCTCTAATAAAGGAAAAGCTCTACTGACAGATATTCATGGGAATCTGACCTTGCTGTCCTGACATTTGTGTTCATGGTGGGTAGCACAGCGATTAAAACTGTGTTATGATGTTGTTGAGCCTTTAATCTAATTTGGGGGATTTATAGGTAGGTTCTGTACATACAACACTGACTGCCAGAGACTTAGCAGCAGGGCTGGAGGGGAAGAGGGCACCTGTGGAGATTTTGCTGGTAGTTAATATTTTGCAAACACTTTACACTCAGGCCCTTGCAGTGAGGAAGATGAGATTAGCATTTGCCATTGTGAACTGGGGATTTGGCTGTGTTAGCAAGTCTTTGGTCTGTCTGCTTCTTCTAGACCTTCACAGCCACGGATCACACCAGTGCCTTCCAAATTAGACATCTGAACATAAAACTCTGCGCCCAGCCCACTCACACCTGGGGGAAGAGCATGCATAAATGCCAACCCCCACAGAAACCTGTGGCCACACAACCTTTTGCCAGAACGTACGTGGGGTGTCAGGAGCATCAGACATCTTCAGGCCTTCTCATGGCTGTGAAAATGCTTGTAGCAGGCAGCATTTGGGCTCTAGCAGCAGCAGCCTCAGGGATGCCAGTTACCTCCAGGTATCTGAGGATGCAGAAGTACCTGGAGGATCTCAACCTAGCTCCATCCTGGTGGGCAGCTCTTCTGATTGATACCACCGTGCTCAGACTCCAGAGCGCAGGTGAGATTTAGGTGCTTTCATATGAAGCAGCAAAGCGCGTGTGATTTCCAAGAGCCTAATCTCTGCCTGGTTACCCCTTCTCTGCTGTGTTTTGAGTTGAACCTCCAAGAAGATATCATTGCTGCAAAGATATGCTTAGGTTTGAGAGCAGGCTGAAACACTTGGAGCCCTGTGTCCTGCATGTTTTCCATGGGCACTGTCATTGGCAGTTCACCTCACCCAATTATTGCCATCAAAAGCTGGCACCCAGTATAAACTTTTCTACAGGGGTTGAAGGTGCCTACCTCCTGCTGCCTACAGGGTGAGAGGCTCACGCCAGACTTACTTTCACTTGTATTCATGGCTCGGCTTCGCGA
>VWZG01008859.1:0-61208 GCA_013396735.1 Grallaria varia
GAGGAGATTGTCCCGCTCTGCTCCACACTGGAAGTGGCCTCACCTTGAATATTCTGTACAGCTTTGGGCACCGCAATATAAGAAAGATATTAAGCTATTAGAGTGTGTCCAAAGGAGGGCAGTGAAGGTGGTGAAGGGTCTTGAGGGGGAGCTGTATGAGGAGCAGCTGAGGTCACTTGGTCTGTTCAGCCTGGAGAAGAGGAGATTGAGGCCTCATTGCAGAGTACAACTTCATTGTGAAGTTGTAGGAGGGACAGGCACTGACCTCTTTTCTGTGGTGACCAATGACAGAACATAAGGAAATGGCCTGAGGTTGTGTCAGGGGAGGTTGGATATTAGAAAGAGGCTCTTCACCCAGAGGGTGGTTGGGCACTGGAACAGGCTCCCCAGGGAAATGGTAGGAGCATCAAGCCTGACAGAGTTCAAGAAGGGTTTGGATGACACTCTCAGGCACAGGGCATCCCCAGTCTGTACATCCACTCTTGGGCATGGTCTTGTGCAGGGCTAAGTACTGGACTTGATATCCCTTTGGGTCCCTTCCAACTTGGCATATTCTGTCATTCTGTGAATATTACTGAAAGGCTGGATAAAAGAACAGGGTATATTTGCACTGTAGCTTGCTTTGTTCTGTAACTAACATAAATTATTTAATCAAAGAACCCAGTGACAGGAAAAGAAGATCTTGCTTACATTGTTTATCTTGTCACCAGAATTAAGTTTATCACATAAAGATAATAACTGCAGTTAAAAAACATCTTCTCACTGAACAACAGTGAGAAACAGGAAAAGATAAATCACACCACACTCAGAAACTCCTCTTGCAAGTGATTTTTTTTCCAACCTTCAAATCACTTTTGTCCTTCTACATCTAGCTTTATCAAAGCTCATATGAAAATCTTAATAAAAATATTCACCTTTAAATACTCACCCAGACTGGACAAGTCTGACTCTATGCCCACCAGCAGTGCAGTGCATGGGCTTGTCTCAGCAGAGGGTCATCCCCTTGCCCCATCTCCTCTGCCCCTCCAGCCACGCAATGGTGGCCATGAAGTTGTACCACCAGGCCACATCACAGCTTCTCTATTACTTCTGCTTGGAGCCTCTCCAGAGGAATATTAGTAAAAAAGAGCATTCTATTTCGGTTGATCAATACCCACTGCAGTGTAATGAGGGATTACTTCAACAGATGTTTGCTGCTTTCCCCCGGGGTATTAATTACATATACTCCTCCCCACACCTTGTCAGTGACAGACAGGGGACAATAGCCACTGGTGATGGCTTATCTGCACAGATTTTGTGTGGTTTGTCATCACAAGACAGGTTTTGGGAGACGGTGCAGCTATTTTGCTAAATAAGTGGTTTATTCTGACTTCTATCACACAACTGTTTTTTATTTTTTTGTTCAAAGTCTGGGATTTTCACAAATATGCGTTTTATAAACAATTTTAGCCAACTTTTACATGGTATCTCTCCTCTCTAAAACCCCACTAGCATAAAATCTAAGTTCAAAATATATAATGATTCATGCAACCTTTTTCTTTCCCATGTGGAAGTAGTTCTAGTTCCTCAGACACTTTATCTAGGTGCTTTTCACACGTCTATGTATCTTAGATAGAAACACTCATACATAAGCCTCAGTTATTCTTTATTTCATTTCATGATAAGAGCTGTGTCTAAAACAACTTATCTCCAGTTTCATCTCCCCAAGCAACATAAAAACATTGTCACATTTTTTTCAAAATTTCACAGGTACTTTCATAAATTTCACAAGTAATTGTGGTCAGAAGATACCAGATGGGAAGCAGGCCTTTGGCTGGAGCAGCACATCCTGCACACTCATCTGATGTTCTCAGACAAAGGCTTCAGTTTCCACACCTCCAGCCTTCCAGGGACTGGGGGGATCTCCACCATTTTGTTGCATATATGGTTTCCCACAGGCTCAGGTGTCCCCACGTCTCCACGTCTGTGCTTTCCAGTGGCAGAGGCTGGGTGCTGCCTGCCCACGTCAGGATGGAGCTGGGTGTGCTCAGAATGCTGAGCCTGTTTGGGCATCAGGGCAGTGCCCGTGGCTGGCACAGCTGCTGTGGTGCAGTGAGAGCGCTGTCACAGTTACAGCTAAAAAAAGTTTCCTTGTGGGCAGATTCTCCTTCCCAGTTCCTCTATTAGCCATTTTCTGCCTCCCCCTTGCTTGTCACAGCCTCCTCCTCCCTGCTTGGCCAGCAGCTGGCCTCCATGCGTGCTGCATTTCTTCTTCCCCTCGGCAAACACGCACGTTTCTCCATGGCCAGCCACCACCCCAGGGTGAACCAGATGCCTGGCTCTCTCCGCTACCTCTCAGTGCTCCTCTCCCTCTTTAAGAAGGTGTGGCATCCAGAGGGAAGAAGTGTTTGCTTTTGTTCTAGGAGGTTATTTAAGGCTGCTTCCTGCATAATTAAGAAATGTTTCCACTAAGTGATTAGCAGCCTACCCGTCTGGGAGTAACTTTTATTCACCCTGTGCTTGGGAGCACACCCAAGCTTTTGCTTTGCGCTGAGCTATTTGCACTTTCTCCCGGCAGTCTTTTTCAGTGGAAACAGCTGAAGATGTGCTCACCTTCTGGGAAGAGCCACAGGAAGGCCCCAGGAATGGCAGCCCCAAGTGAGTTGCATCGACCCCCTCGCCCCACATGGAACAGGCTCCACCTCAGCTAGGTAAGGCAAGGCTGGCTCTTGCTGTCTGACTGCACTGTCTGTGTCTCAGAGAACCTGATGCGGGTGTACACCTTCACCCTGCCTCTTGCTATGCAGAACAACTGCACTGCAGCCTCGCTGGCACAAGATGAGTTATTATATCTAATCATAACAAAAGCATGGGACAATGCTACCTCAACGGGTAATGAAAAAAAATAATTCTCTAGACTTACAAGAGAAACAATCTAGTCATCTATAATCCTCTACAGACATCTTCTAGACCTACCTCTGCTGAAGCATCACCTCCCCAGAGATATGCAGGTGCTCTCCCTCCCTCTTCACTCAGACCGAGTGGCAGCGTGCTTGCACATACCCTGGGGAGCCAGCAGCCCACACATGTCCTTCGAGAGCTGCTGTGTTCTGCTTATGTGATCAAGGCTAAAAATGGCACAAGAGCTTGGAAGAATTATTCCCTGAAGAACCACTTCCTGCCATTTAATTATGGGTTTTTTGTGGGTTTTTTGTTTTGTTTCTTTTGTTTGATTTTTTGTTTTGCCTTGAGAAGTAACATAGCTACTATTTTCAAGTGTTTCCTCTCTCTTCAGTAGTTTTCTCCATGTCTTTCCAGTGTCTGTTGAAGGCAGAGGAAAACACCACAGGTGCCAGTAGCAGTCATGCATTATAAAGTTCCACAAAATATTCAAATATCACAGCAAGCAGCAAGATACAGCTATGTAGGCTACAACTCACTCCTCAGAGCTTCATGAGAAGTTTGATACAAGTTTCTTTCTAAAAGCAGAAGAGAGGGATGATGTACTTTATATGAATCAGGTAAACAACCTGTAATTGCCTGAGCACTTTATTTATGGACTGCATTGTGGTCAACTTGAAGGAAGCAGACAGTCAGTGACAGTTTTCCCAATGAGATATGTCACTTGGAGGTTCTCAGATTCAAACCCATCACTGTGAGTGCTGGGTTACCAGCACAGCAGAGGAAGGCATGTTTACCTAAGCATTCTCATCCATTGATTAAAACTGCAAAAGGAGAAGATCAGAGAGGAATCTCTTTTCTTCTTAAACTTCATGCAAATTTCAATGTTGAGACTGAAAGTGACCCAAACAGCCATTAATACTGTTACCATACCCACAAGCTGGTCAAGATGCTGCTCATCAACACTATTCTTCCATATAGAAGGCCCTAGAAAACCCAACTGACTACACACTGCCTCTCTACCTGTATTTTTACAACTTGACATCCTTTCCTGAGAAAGGTGTCGTCTTCACCCACTCACAGAAAACGATATAGAACCGACATGGCTTGAATTGCAGCTTGAAGTCTTCCATTGCCATCCCTTAAAATCTATGTGCGAGCAGTAAGCCAGTGTCTGAGTTAACACCACCAGCTTTCCAACAAAGCTTCCTTTTCACTTCAAACCTTGATTGTTGGTGGAAGAATATGATACCAAAGCTAGAAAATGCTTGAAACTACAGATACAGAGCAGGCTAGAGTATTGTGTGGGGTTGAATAAGGGGAAGTACTTGACTTTGTGGTGCCCTTAGTTCCAGATGAGCAGTCCTGAGCATTTCAAATCAGTATCTAAGAACTTGCTTTTTCATCAGTGTTCATCCTCGAGATTGTCATATTTTTAGCGAAATAGCAATAACTTCATATAAACATTTGCTAATGGGCATTGATGACAGCTGCTAAAGGAATGCAGAACTAACAGTATGTACCCATGAGGAACACGGTACAGCTGCTGCAGCACATTTAACATGCAGTACTTTCAGCCACATAAAGAAGGAAAAGGTGAACAAAGTATTCATTACATGGAAAGAGAAAAGAAGCATTGGAGTTCAATTTCCCCTGAACCTAGCATTTAGATTAATCCTTCCTAGAGGTCTGTCTGTGAGTAAGATAATTTTCTAAGTTTGGGAAAATGTGTGGCAGTTCTTGAGTTTCCCACAATTTTCCTATATAACCTAGACAAATCATTTAACCTATCGATGCTTGAATTGTTGGGGTTTTTATTAATAGCATTCCTAGTAACACTTCTCTGCATAAGGTTTTCATACACTAGATCAGGCATTTAAGATAGTCTGTATAAATGTATATTATATATATACTCAGTCCTATCTATTAGTGCTGGTGCAGAAAAAAACCAAAAGCCACCATCATCTCTTGAATGTACAACGTTTCTGTAAGCAAAGGTGATGGCCAGAGTGAGGCTCAAAGCTGACAAGGTCTAAAGAGAGGCTCATAATCACAACTCACTTTCTATTTGGCATCACAATGGGCAGTTTCATCAAGGACTGACTAAACAGGGATGCAAGATTAGCTTGACGGTAGGTTAAGAAAGCCATCATTTCCCCATTTTAGAAGGCTGCAACCATGTGTTTTCTCCAAATTTGCATGAGTCCTGGTCCTGATATTAGAAACAACAGACAGAACTCAGGAGACTTACCAGCAATTGACAGAAATGGACAAAAAGTTAATAAATAAATCACCACTCTGCATAAGAAAAGTCTCTAGAGTATACTTGTGTAACTCTTTATTTGCATACTTTGAAATTTATACTGATTTCTATTGGCACGACATTAATTAAAAAATGTTTAAAAGGTTTTGCACTATTTTAATTAAGTTTTGTTAATAAATTTGTAGTTACCACTTTCACATGATATACCCTGGAGGAAGAGCCTTCCTTTTACTGAGAGACTAAGATGAAGGTAAAATGATGATTAAACTGCTTCAGCCTCAGATAAAGCGCATCTCAGATACTTTCAGCTGACACTAGTAGTTTTATTTTGAATTTTGTGGCTAATAATCTAAATTCAAATCTCACTGCTGGATTAGTGAAAAGGTGTAAAAAAAACCACCAGCCTTTTCTACCAAGAATTTGCAACAAGATTTTGAAGACAATTGTCGTGGTCAACAGGATACACCAATCCCTCCTTATCGGTCAATTATTTCAGCAGTTACTGCTGGACCTGTTTGCCTTTCTCCATCACTGTTTCTTCTTAACCCCAGCAGTGCATATCAGAGTCCCCGTGAGTGACAGTAACCAGGAACTCAGCCTCAGAAAAACTTCTTGGTGCCACAGAATTCTTCCAGAAATCCCCAGTGATTAACCCAGTGCTTTACTGAGTGCTTACATTTCACTGTTTTATGTCAATAAATAGGGATCTATTTAAAAGATTTTATCAGATACAGAAGCAAAGATTTCCTATCAGTGGGCACTCATAATGCTTGGCAACTGGGATGCAGCATTACTTCAGCTCAGGCAGAACTGCCTTGAACTTTGGCTCCTCTCTTAAGTTGAATCCATAATTTCATATTTTAAATGTGCAAGAAACTGTTAAAGCCTTTCTACTAAAAATAAATAAATAAAAATTACTCTTCTTTTTCTAATCTATGTAGAAACAAAAAAGTTGATTTAATAGGAATAAAAAAAAAATCCTTAGAACAGGTAAGTTAGTTGTCTGGCCAGAAATGAGATAGGTCAAGGAACTATGGGTGGAAAAAAATTGCCATACTGAAGTCAGTGACAGATTTTCCTCTTGTCTGTCTGTGAGTACAGGTTTCCACATTCTGCTTGTGAAATCAGCTCAGGTATCATAATGGTTATAAAAAGCAGGTAGTCAGGAAGAAAATGCATTAGAAAAGTTAATAACATCCAAAGTAGCTGGAAAAAAACCTTACACAGCACTTCTGCATTAAAAAAAATGCAATGATATCAAAGTGATATTCGCAATATCATGTCACTTCTGCCAAAATACTGTTTCAGAGGAAATGACAAATTCCTGACATAATCAGATGATCTGCTTAAAATTCTTATTAAAAAAAAAATAACACTGAAACTACAGATTTTTGTTAAAGTGAAACTCCTCCATGAGTAGAAATTAGACTAATTGCGGGCCTAGATTTTATTTTTTTTTTTGTGAATTTTTATCACTTATCTAGCATTCTTTTGTGACAAGTTCATCATTCAGGTTTCAAAAATTTCAAAATCTTTTGTGGAAAAAATTCTTCAGCCCCTTTTAATGATTTTTAATTTGCTTCTTTAGAAATTTTTAACATAAGAATTTGATTTCTAAATGGTAATATAAACAAGCCAGTGTTTAATACACAATGCTTCTTACTCTATGAGTGTTATATTTCCTTTATGGAATGGATCAACGTTTTCAAATATGGCAGACTAAAGCTAAATATGTATATCCATGCATTTATTTCCCTCAAGGAAGATGACTGCACTTATGTAAAAAGAGTAAAAATGAACGTTACAGGGCACAGAAATCCATATTGGTGAAGACATTGGCACCTCTGCTTTCACACTCACATACACACACGCGCGCGCGCGCGCACACACACACACACACACACACACAGATAAAAGGAGCCAGAGAAGCACTTAAAAGGGAGGAACATATCTTCTGTTAGTTCCTGACAAATGAAATGGCAGAGGAGAAAACTTTCAGAGGATGGTACATGCCAGCACCTTGCTGCAGTCATGTAGCATATTGAGGGTTTTATTCTCACCCTGCTGTCAAGGGACATTGTGCTACTATTATGCCTGGAGTATGTTACAGCTGAACAGGACTGTTGTAATTTGTGATCCCATCTGGGAAGCATGACCTGACAGTCACCTCCTCTGCCCTGGGGTGATGTGCCCCTTGCCGTGCTTGTGATCAGCTCAAAGCAATGTGGACATGCTGCCAAGCCACTGGGAACCACTGCAATAACTCACCTGAAGGTAACGTGGCTATATAATAGGCAAACAGTTTCATTTGCATTGCTCTTATTTTTTCATCTGCCTGATTGACTGAAATTATTGGATCATTTCAACTTTTATTGCAGATATTTTCTGTTCTTCCTAAGTATGGACAACATAACTGGACTAAAGGTTTACTTTCCAGGTTGCAGTGGCCAGAGCTCTTGCAACTGACATTCACTGTAAGCCTAATTGACCACAGCAATAACTTTGCTGTTGACAGAACTGTTTTGTTTCTTTTCTCCAAGAACAAAACCTTGCTCCATCTCCCTAAGCATGAGTCACTACATACTCTGTTGAGATGAGAAGCTTTTCGAAGCACTCCTAAGCAATCCTAACCTGGATTTGGCATGAAGTGAGACAAACAACGGTCAGTTTTGGGGAAGAAGTGTTTCAACAGCAATGTAGACATGGCCAGTGAAATAATACTACATTCACAGATTTCACAGGAGCTAGTATGGATACACCAACTACATCCACATTGTAAACCCTTCCCTTCTTTGCCTCAGTGTCCACTTGAAGTCCTGTCTCAAATGATACCCAGCACACAAATGTCTTTGGAACTTTTGACAAGACCTCTCCATCACACTAAGTAAGTCCATAATGTCCTTATCAGATGCATCCTGCAACTCTTCAAGTCCTACTCAGCCTTACCCACAGCTGCCTTTTCTGTCATGGTGGTGCACAAAACTAAGGAACAGGCAGCAAAGAAAGAGCCAGATCTACAGAGTTTCCATATGGATAGACCTTCACAAGGCTGGCCTGACATTTTATCACTAGGGCTATGAATCTATGATTAGAGATAGCAAAAGAGGCAAGTCAGCAACCCCTTGATACACGGCAGATTGATAAACCTGACAGTGAACAACACAGGACTACTGAGATGAAATAGAAAAATCTTTTTGGTTGAATCATGTCCACATAAGTGCAATAGACAAACATGGACAACTAGCTGCCTTTGACCTGTGTTTCAGGATACAAGCCTAGCTTTTGCATTGTAGAGCCATGATTAAAAAGTATTCTTGTTCACTGTCTGCTAAAGCATACACACAGGGGATCCCATGAGAGAAAAAAAAAGGTACCTCTTAACTATCTGCTAATCAACGGGGCCTCACTAACAGATGCTATGTCCTACAGCAACTTTGCTCTGTTGGCAATGATGGATGAACACCCCATCAACTCAGGACCATCACAAGTAAGTATGGTTAACCAGCAGCGGGGAACCTTCCCACTGGCCTGAACCACACCTCCTACGAGATCCACAGCTAGTGTCTGGTGGCATGACACTTGGAGGTCTGCCATGGCTTTGCCAGAGTTTCACAAGAGCTCAGGGCTGGCAGACTACCATTTCTGCACACCCTCTCAAAGGCATTGAAGGAAGTCCAGATGTCCCAGTCTGCTCCCATGGTGGAACAGTATAAATGCCATTAGCCCTTCCCAGTGCACCCAAGGGAAGGCCCTTCAAAACTGATAATTGAAAGAAGGCTCAAAGCCAAGTAGACACATTAGGTATTTCTTTTCCATAATTTTTAGAGGGAAGAGAGACTGAGGAGGAGGTAAAAATGAGGGAGAAACAGTAGAGGGAACATCAAGATCAGAGAAAGGAGGAAGAGGTGCTCCATGTGGGAGCCCATGCAGCTGGCCAGCAGCCCATGAAGCACCCACACAGGAGCAGATAAATATTCCTGAAGAACCACAGCTCGTAGAGAGCCCATGTCAGAACTGATTTTTCCTGACAGCAACTGCAGTTCATGTGCAATTTGTAGTGGAGCAGAGGAAGCGTGAGGAGGAAGGATTAGCAGAGAGAAACCACTCTATAATGACCATAACTACCCCTGCCACCCTGCACCACTTGGAGTGGGTAGAGGAGTCTGGATTGAAGGAGTAAAGTTGAACCTGGAAAAATGGGGAATAAGGGTGTTACTTTAATGTTCTTCTTTTTGTTTTCATTATCCAAATCTATCTTAATTGGTAATAAATTACACTGATTTTCCCCCAAGGAGGCTGTTTTGCCCGTAACAGCAATTGGCAAGTAACATCCCTGTCTTTCTCCTGGCCCATGAGCTTTCTCATCCTATTTTCTCCCTGTGTCCTCCAGGAGAAGGAGGAGAGGGAGGAGGGAGTGAGCAGCTGTTAGCCAAGATTAAACCACCACAGCCTTCTTTTGGCATCCAAGGACGTCTCCTTTGTGGGAACAGGCAGAGATGTCCTACTTTTGCTTTATCCTTCCTCTGCCACCCCGAAGAATGGCTGGCACTGCCATTGACTAACCAGTGCTCCATATCTGAGACTTCTAGCAGCATCTCAAACCGAGTCCGGGGTGTCTCCCCATAGTCCTGGCAGGAAATGTCATCCTTGGCCTCTGTTAAAATTAGGCGGGGTCTAGCACTAGAGGACAATTTAGGACCTAGATGCTCGGGCTCCATGCTGACCAAGCTGTCCTGCTCAAGCTGGTTTTGTAAAAAGTTATGGCACAAAACTCTGCATGGCACTGCATCCTACAGCCCTCCTTATCTGGGGTAGTAGCCCAGCTACTAATACACAGAATAACCAAGATCGCTGACATAGCCAATAACCTTGTCAGAGTGCTTGTCCTGACTCTCTGGCCTCTCCACATGAATTAGACCATGAAAAGACTAATGGAATTTATAAAAATAGTACTGCATCTTTAACACAGATTATAGCAGAATAAGGAGGTGTGTGTGGCCTTTTGTTACTGAATACAGCCACCTAGTGGTTAATTCTTGTTTAGTGTTCAAAAGAGAACAGTGCCGACAAGAGACCAAGAGAATGAGGGGGCACAAGCCAGAAAATTCCCTTCCTTCTTGTACATCACATAGGGTTACCCTTGAGGTCTTGTCCCTCTTGGCTACTTGGCCATTTCTACTTGTTCCTATTAGTAGATATCCTTAAAGGAGCCATAGTAACGTCTAGGCAAAGAGCACCCACAGATACCAGATGGGGTAATACCTGACAGAAATGGCAACAGTTCTGTTGCTCCTTGGATTAATTCCATGTTTATGTGATTACATAGCTATAAAAATCCCCTACCTTAAACAAACATTTAACATCTTGGTATACTTTTTATCCTTTTCTTTTACATATATTTCTTAAATAAAATATTTTGTTACTTATTTTCTAAAAAAAATCCTAGGCTATTTTAGTATTTCCACTTTAGTTCAGAGAAATGATAATTTCAGAGTCTTAAAGAAATGCATGAAAACTGAAATTGAAAAGAACACAAGTATGTAATGGTTTTATTTCATATAAATTGCTTTATACATCCTAAACAGGCTGTGTAGGAATACTTACAATTTAGCTAAGAGTCGAATAATGAAATAATAAAAAGGAATTGCAGTAGAAACTGCAGAAATGTCTAACAATAATCTAATTCATAACACCAGCTGAATACTAGAAAAGTTTGCTGGTAGGCCTGAGTTGCAGCTTCTAATTCCTGTCAAATTAAGACCACAAGGTAGTAAAATTCAACTAGTTGCCTATTACTGTTACATCTTCTCACTTCACCTTCCAAGAGGATGTCAGCTGGTCCCTGATCTGGGACAGGTACCAACCAAACACACCACCCTCTCTGCCCTGCACCCAGGAAGCATTTGCCCACAGAGCATGCAGAGGATGTGAGGAATGGGTTTATCGCAGCAGGAGAAAAGAAAAAGAAGTTATGATCACTTAGGCCCAGCCATAAGTTCCCCAGTGCTACACTGCATATGTACTGTATGAGCCATTTAGGGGCCCCACATAGCTGTAGCACCTCAGAGCAATGAGTGAAAGGAGGCAAGACTCCCCACTCCATGTCTTAATGGTGTTTGCTTTAACCAGGGACACACATTGCAGCCTATAAAGTGTCAATAACCAAACTGAACAGTATAACCTTTAGCATCTGTGTTTATATTCTCATACCAATAGAGCTTGCTCTACCTTGTGTGGCAATCTGTCTACAGAAAAAAATTAACATTTTAATATGAAATGCATACAAATGAGCCAAATCCTATTTTAGCAGGTTATAGCCATATGATGAAGACAAGCCCCTTCAGGTACATTATTAACATAGGAGAACATATAGATTTATAGTTTGTGAGGAAAACGTAGACATCTAGGGTCAGAGCGAGCATTCCACTTCACTGGTTTAACCTCCTGTATCACATCTACACTTTATCTCAGTGTTAGGCTTTGTTGTGCATAATCTGCTTATACAACCTTTAGGCACAATAGATGCCTGAGAAAACGCAAACCAGTGCAGAAATAGTTACAAATCGTATTGAGCTGAGAACATCCTACTGTCCTACTAAGAACATAATATTGATACAGCCTGATCTTTGCATCAGGATTTCCAGTGAGAAGGAAGGGTTCAGGGTCTTCCTGTTATTTTCCTCTTTTATTTTCGTGCTGTTTATTGTCACTGAGCTTTGGAGTATTATAGGGTTGGCTGGGAGCCGACCCCACAGATTTGTGTGTGTGCTCAGCACCTGAAAAAAGCTACACCCCAAAGCAGCAGGAGGGGTCACAGCCCACAGCTCCTCTGAGGACAAGGTTCAGCTGCCGTGGGCTTGCTGGGTTTTCTCCGATGAGGTGGAGCTCTTCCCATGCAGCCAGCCTACGGCATCTTCTTCACCTTGGGCAGAGGTCACCAATCCATCTGTCTGTCCCCATCTGGGGAAGACCTAGATTTAAATCCAAGGTATTTCTGGGAGCCTGTCCCAGATTTCATATGAGTTGGTATGTGGCAATCAGAGAAGACAGTTTCCAAGCTGTGCGAGGCAAGAAGGCAACCTAAGCTGTTGGCTGACTGCTGCTAATTCCCTCTTTTAGGCAGCTCGGGAAGGCGGAGCAGGGCTCGCCCGCAGTCGCGCAGGAGCCCTGTGGATGCAAAGGAGGAGGGCGGCTCCGCCCACGCCCATCGCGCCGCTGGCGTGGGAGCCCCTGCTGGGGCCGCTGCGGCTTGGCTCTGCAGCAGGAGCCTCCCGGCCGGTCCCCTCCTGCCCTTTAACACTTCCCAGAGAAGCCAAAAGCTCTGCCTGCTCCCCTATGGCCGTGGGAAAGCCCCGGCCTGGGACGAGCTCTCAAACGGCCGAGCACCCCAAGCGCTAAGGTATCTGTCAGCCTTGCCTTGGCTGTCCCACTGGCCCCCCGCCCAGCCCGTCCCCGCGGGAGCGCCGTGCCGGGCGCCGGTCCTGCTCCGCCAGGGGGAGCGCGCGGGCAGCGCCGCGCGGGCAGGGGCGCAGTCCCGGCGGGAGGGGGCCGCGAATGCCGCGGGAGCGCCCCGGGTTGCCCTTTCACTCTGCATTGCGTACCTGTAGGAAAATGCTTCTCCGTCCCCGTGGCGGAGATGGGCAGGCCCGCTCCGCTCTCCCGCTCTCCCTCTTCTCTGCTCTCCTCTCCCCAACCCCCGTCCTCCTCTGCTCCTTCCCGAATATTTTCTCACCGGCCCTGCCCAGCCCAGCCCTTCTTTCTGCATGGCAGCTCTCTTGTGTCTGGAAATAAAAGTTTGCTGACTGTCGTGACACTGGCCAAAGGAAACACTGAAACCTTTGGTCCTGAGGCAGGACAAAATTTGACATCTCTGTGGTTTAGTCTCAAAGACATACCTGGTCAGCTCAGGCATTTAGGAAAAATTTCTTCACTGAAAGGGCGGTCAAACTTCGGAACTGACTGCTTTCACTGTCTCTGGAAGTGTTCCAAAATATGGGTAGATATGGTGCTTAGAGACATGGTTTAGTGCTGCACTGTCAGTGCTGGGTTAATGGTTGTACTCAATGATCTTAGAGGTTTTGTCCAATTTCAGTGATTCTATGATTTTCTAATTTTTCTGTGCAGTCACTCCTGATGTTTTTCAGCCCCTGAGGTCTCACTCTTTTAAAAGAAGCACCGTATCTTTATCACCTAAAAAGAAGCAGGCATAAAACAACTTAATTCGAGTGGGACCTTACAGGCTTGATGTGCAAACCTGGTGACATTCAACAAGGCCAAGTGCAGGGTCCTGCACGTGGTTCAGGGCAATCCCAAGCTCAAGCACAGGATGGGTGAAGAATGGATTGAGAGTAGCCCTGAGGAGGATGTGCAGATGCTGGAGAATGAAAAGCTTGATACAACTTGGCAAGGTGGACTTGCAGCCTGAAAAGCCAACTGTATCCTGAGTTGCATCAAAAGCAGTGTGGCCAGCAGGCTGAAGGAGGTGATTCTGCCCCTTTGCTCTACTCTGTTCAGACCCAGCCCGGAGTATGACATCCAGCTCTGGCTCTCAATATAAGAAGGGCATAGACCTGTTGGAGTGAGTTCAGAGAAGGGCCACAAAGACAATCTGAGTACTGAAGCCCCGTCTTATGATGACAGGGTAAGCGAGTTAGGGTTTTTCAGCCTGGAGAAGAAAGAGAAGGCTCTGAAGATACCTTATAGCTGCTTTCCAGTACCTACACGAGATCTGGAAAGAGACTTTTTACAAGAGCAGGTAGTGACAGGACAAGGGGGAATGGCTTAAAACTGAAAGAGAGTAGGTTTAGATTAGATATAAGAAAGAAATTCTTTACTGTGAGGGTGGTGAGACACTGTAACAGGTTGTCTAGAGAAGTTGTGGATGCCCCATTCCTGGAAGTGTTCAAGGCCAGGTTGGATGGGACTCTGTACAATCTGGTCTAGTGGAAGGTGTCCCTGCCCATGGCAGGTGATCACTAAGGTCCCTTCCAACCCATAGAAGTATTCTGTGTTTCTATAATCCCACATCCAAAAAGCATGTAATTTTGCATGGCAAATCTTCCCATCGTATCACTCAGAATTCAGTAACTATTTCAGCAAAAGCTGAAAGTGGCACATTCTGCAGTCTGTAACACCTTCAAAGAGCAGCTCGCCAGTGAGCTCAGTGCCTCACTGCAATGGCTTGGAGTCACCATGGGCTTGCCAGTATCATGTAAGTTCACAGCCCTTTTTGTATTTGTGCTTGCAGTTTGCTCATAAACATTCTCTGCATTTTTGCATGGGAACTAATGTTGAGGACTCTGAGCTGAAGTACTTATTTCTCTAGAAAACATAATCATCAGAATTAAGTCTGGCAAGGACACTCATGAAGTAGGCAAGGCCACTCTGAGTGACTTCATCCAATCTACTGGGAGTTCCCCTGTGGGTTCAGCCACTGTTGTTGCTGCTAATACAGCATACAGGTACTTTCCCACTTTTCCCACTGCTGTGGTATCCTGTAAATCAGCTTCTTCATTACAATCTAGTCAGTGTGGAAAGGTGAGAAATAAATTTCTGTGCAAAGTGGTGATACCAGATTCTCTTTGGAAGAATGAGCTGTTACAGTGAACACATTTCTGTAAGTCTTTTCTGAAGACATGTGCAGGTACAAAATTAATCCCCAGTGTCAAATCCAGGCCACACTGTTCCTTTTCTGAGCCTGGTCTAACTCCAGAGTCAAGGCAGTGGAGTGTGGCTGACACAAAAGTGAGAAGGGGAAGTAGTATTTCAGTGTGGAGTTGCAACTCCTTGTATTAATCCCTTTGATCCTGTTCTCCCTGCTGCACGAGGTGAGGCAGTGTGTTGTGAATATGGCTTCAACAAAAGGAGGCAGAAACTAATCTCAAGTCATTGAGCCACTTTACTTCACCATATGAATGTGTCTAACAAATTTGAGGCTGTCACCTTCCATCAAGGATAAAATCATGGGTAATTTCCTCAGTGCAGAGGAGCTTAGGAGTTGGTGATGAGGATCTGAAGAGCTGTACATGATTTCTGCTTTCTCTGCATGCAGAAAGGCAGGATGGGCAGATTGACAGGTGCTTTCTAGATGAAACCACTCCGATTTGGGTGGAGCAGACTTCACACAACTCCAGTTGGCAGTTTCACTCTGTCACCACGCCAAGGGAAGTAAATTAAACTGCCTGGAGTTGCTACAATTAGATATTAATCTCTGCATTCATTATTATTAACTCCTTAATGCCACTCTGCCTACCAAACAATTTGTTACTCAACCATAACATGGGTCTCTAACAGCTTACAGCCCCTCCTGCAAGCAGGAACTCTTCTTCCCAAGTCAATGGCTTTTGCTGCGGACTTGGCAGAAATGGTACCATCTCCTCACCCCAGGACTAGCATAGAGCTGTCCGGGGCCGAGGCAGCAGCTGGTGAAGACACGTGCTCCAGGAGAAAGGATACATGCAATAGAGATGGAGATCTCCATCTTGGTTCTTAAAGTGCTTTTAGAATAAAGATGGTGCCTGCCAGTGTTTGTTCACACTTCTTTTGTGCCTTCAGGAGGCCTGAAGCTGATTCTCCAAGCAACGGATAATCGAAATGGGGTTATAATATGGTTAAGCTTTTCAGTAATTGGACAGGAGCCAGAATGTATCTGTACAAGCTAAAATTGTATGGTTAGACATGATTAATGCTGTTCTTGCATTGGTTGGAAAGGAATCACTAAGGTAACTACTTTATCCCTAACTCAGAGGACATGACATGTTAAGTGATTTTGTTCTCTGTTCATTATTCTGATCTCTATAATTTTGCAAGCTTTCAGTGTGCTTATGCCTGCAGTTTACTCATAAATATTCTCCTCTCACTCTTTAATATTGGGCAGAAAAATGGAGATCTTGAAAAGACATAGGTGATAAATGGTGCATTGCCAGAATGAAGTGCACATGTGGAGATCAGCAAATACCTGTTCAGCTGCTTTCTATTCCTGATGGTTTCTAAATACCAGAAGTGCCTTGTTTTTTGACAGGTTCCAACAGGTAGAGTAGTCACAAGACCTAGGGATCCCAGGGATCAGCTGTCTCCTGTAATACGTGGCTACAGCCCCTCTTACATGGAGTCTCATGACTTCACATCCTACCGGTCTACAGAAGTAGCACAGTTTTGCAGCACAGTGATGAAAATGCTCATTTGGCAGAGAAGGGAGAAAACCAGGGAACTGTATTATAGTCACTTCTGTCCATGAGCATGAATTATGTACATAATTATGTAGGTACATAATTATGACTATATACCAGTTCTTAAATGTATAACCAGCACTTTGAGAAAAGGCAGGTTTTCCCAAAGGCTTCCCTCAGGTAAGCCATGCTAATCTCTGAGATCAGGGCAATGATCCCTTCCATCTCTTTGCTGTTTTACTTACCTTTTTCTCTACCTCAGTATCCCTGCCTCAGGAGGGAGCTTGAGTGTCACCTGGCAAAGAGATGCAGTGTTTAAGTCATCCCCCCTCCTTGTCATATTGCTACATGCCCATGTAAATAGTTGCTCTCCCTCTTTTTTATGAGCCTCCATGAGGTCTTCCCAGAGCCTTCTATTCTCCAGGCTAAACAACTTCAGTTCCCTCAACCTTTCCTCATAGAAGAAGTGCTCCAGCCCTCTGATCACCTTCATAACCCTCCCCTGGACCTGCTCCGACAGGTCCATGTCTTTTTTATGCTAAGAACTCCAGACCTAGACACGGTACTCCAGGCAGGGTCTCACATGAGCAAAGTAGAGGGGCAGAATCACCTCCCTCAACCTGCTAGTCACACTTCTGTCAAAGCAGCCCAAGATGTGGTTGGCTTTCTGGATTACGAGCAAGCACTGTTTGCTCATGTCCAGCTTTTGATCCTCCAGAACCCCCAAATCCTTCCCTACAGCACCACTCTTGATATGTTTTCTCCCAGTCTGTACTGATATCTGGGATTGTCCCAGGTGCAGCACCTTGAAATGGGACTTGTTGAACTTCATGATGTTCTCATGGGCCCGCTTCTCAAGCTTATCCAGGTCCCCCTGAATGGCATCCTTTCCTTCTGCTGTATCAAATGCACCTTTCAGCTTACCTGCAAACTTCTTGAGGTGCAGATGGTCTTTAAGGTCCCTTCCAAGCCAAACCAGTCCATTATTTTATGATTTTTGCTTCTGTTGTTCCACCTGAGCAACACTGCATTACATAAACCACTTTTCTTCCTCTGATAGTGCAGACAGCACTCCTATTGAGCTCGATACCCTGCCAGCACCTGATGCCATCCTGCTCATTAGCAGCACCAGTCTGACTACACCACTGTTTGTGTGTTCGTACCCTTAGATGTCACTCTCCCCATACACACACATGCAGCATATTCTGCATCAGCAAGTTTGAAAATTGAATCTTCCCTTCTCTAATCTGCTGAATAAAAGTGGATTGTTGAATGGCTTCATAAATTCCCCTACCTCCAAAAGCTTAATAGGTTTAAGTGTGCCAACAATGTCATTGTAATGGGACATGAAAGAGGGAAACAATGCTCTCACCTGTTACAAACGTGTGAACATTGTAAACATGCCCACTAAGTGCCATGTGATGACAGCTCTTGGCCAGTCCATTAAATGATTCACTGTCAACAACTTGAAACCAGAACTGAAAAACTGAGCTTTGGTTTCAGTCTGAGGGTCTAGCACTTTTGAGCAGGATCCTACACTGGAAAATGTCTCAGAGAATACATGGATGAGGAGATTTCTGTATGCTACTCTATCGAAATGGTTGATATGTCACAGCTCTGTGTATGTAGTTTGTTTCTGGGCTGAATAACCTGAGGTTTTGAGTGTGGACAACATGAGACCAAATTTAGATATATTACTCACAATAGCTCTGTTTTCAGGTTTTAGCCCTCTGGGAACTTTCAACCATCTTGCTAATCATGTTCACATTCAAAAAACCCTCAGGTCACGGGAACTGCAACCTGGGCATAGACAACTAAAAACATCTGCTACTACAGCAGGCAGAGAAGCCCATGCTGTCACTACAATGTTTTCTCCATCCATTCCTATATGGGGGAAGAAGTGATTTTGTTTGCAGGTAAGGAATCAATTCTGTCTTACAGAACAATGAAATCTGAACTGTTCACTAAATTTATTCCTAAACTTCAAACTCATCATACCATTGATTCTTCTACATTTCTTATTAAAATCACGGTGTAAGCTGTTTCAGGTATATGCCCATGGAAAAAGGCTGAAACTTTCTATTAGATCAGGAGAATGAAATATTTGGAGCTTACAAGACAGTTAAAATGCCCTTATTTTATATATGCATGGTCTACGTAAATTATGTCAATGGAGGCAGGTTTCTCAAAGGATCTGAAGGGAACTGGGAGCTCTGTTGTCATAAAAATTAATAAGAATGGGAAACATTTACAAATCTCTGTTTAAAAATCCATCTTTTCACTCTTATTGTGAAGCCTGAGCAGCATTTTCTTTCCACCTTAACATGATCCAGTTTTGTTTTTTTTTTTTTTTCCCCTTCCTATTAATTCTTCCCCAGTAAGGATTTAAAACTTGGAAAAGTGATCTCACTTTTCTGACAGGTAAACTTTAAAGGCTGAGTCTGGCAGTATTGACATTCTACTCATTAAAAAATAACATTATTGGTTGTGTCATGCAAGAAGCAAGACTGTTGCGGCAAATCACTTACAGCCTTGAAATCTGAGATCATTGTAATTGATATACTAATCAAGAGAAAATGAGACAGACATATAGATTGATTGACCTCTCCTGGATGTCTACACCAAAGCTGGTCAGGCTGGGCTCACCTCCTCAGAAGAGGAGAGCAAGAGAAGATGATTTTCCTCAGACTCTGCTGACTATAAAAGTATTGATTGTCAAAGGAGGCTGCACTGCACCTGTCTAAATTTTTATGTCAGATCTGTGTCAAAGGTGTGTTCTTAACTTTCCATCTTTTTCATGTTTTCTCACACTTACTTCACATGAAATGCACCCAACTGACAGTTGTGGTGGAAGACACAATCCTGACTTCATTTAACAACAGCTACAGCATAAGAAGCAATAATGAGCTCTTCTCCAATGCTATTTTAGTAGTGCATTCCAACTCCTGATTTAAGAAAGGAGAAAAGTTGCTTCAGCTCTTTCAAGTCCTTCCTCCTGATGGTGCCAATCAATTAACTCCATTTGGTTTTTTGGGGACTCGTAGAAATCAATTTTAATTTTTTCTCTCTGCTTCGAAGGAGAACGTTTCTTAGAATCAGAGAACCCCAAAACCAAATATAGATCTGTTGTACTCGATGTATGATTTAGAATATGAATATATACCAGTGGCCTTGGTTTTGCGTAGTTAGTTTGGGTTATCTGTTATGTGTAGTGATAAAGCTGTAAGATCTTGAGCTCTTGTAGATATCTTACATGCCCACTTGAAAATATCTTGACCATTTATGTGCTGGTGTATCTTTATTTTTCCCCAGAGTGTGATGGATTTTTCCTTTGAAACCAGAGAAGGCATTAATGGAGAATGAGCTGCACATGTGGGTGACAGAGAATTGCTTTATATTGTCGCTTTATAGGAGTGTTTCTAAAGGAGATCTGTGGGATTTTGAAGGAAGCAGACAAAGAATTAGGAGTAGTTGGACAAAAAAATGAATTACATCCACATACTCCTAAAGAAGGGTTTGCCAAAGACCTTGTTGAAAACATAGTTGGCTCCAGCTAGAGAAGCTCTCAGAGATGCACTTCATATTGCAAGGACAGGCGTTCTCTTCTCAGTCCAGATACAGCAGAAAAAGTGATTCTCAGCTACTTCTTTCTTTCACAGCTCTTCTGTTAACATCACAATTGCATGTCACTGTTAATCAACAAAGCTAATTAATGTAAATCAGAGGAAGTTAAAGATTTGGTGGAAAAAAGTTTGAAATATGCCACCTGACTGTGTCTGAAGCAAGGTAGGGAGAACTAATACAAGTCATTCTGCAGGCAGCTCAGTGAGGTAACCTATGGCAGTAGGCAATAAAAATTAACAAAAGGAGTAATAAGAAATTTAATTGGAAGGAGATCCTTCTCTGTGGCTTGGAAAGACTCTCACAGCCCCTGCCAGGTTCTGGGAAAGCAAGAGTTCTAATCACATCTCATTTTTATGATGCAAAATTGATCCTTCTAATACTGGCAAATGAGAAGACTTGAGAATCAGACAGCTTCTGATATGAACAGAAATCCTTATGGTTCAAGCCTGGTCAGTTTAGAACAGGGATTTCTAATTGCCTGGATTCAAACTTAGTCAATGTTGATTTATGTCTAAAAAGGAACAATAAAATTAGTGGTTTGAGAAATAGCTGAATTGTTACCTAGTGTAAAGTTTCCAGTTGGCTGCTTTTACATTCCCACCTAGAGATTCTCTGATGAAGAGGTTTGCCATAGCTCACATACAACTTAAAACAAATGTATCACTATTTGCAGGGCCTCTCATTAGTGAAATTGTAGATTTACACACATCTTCACTCAAAAACTGTATTTCATGGGTTGGTTTGCTTGTTTGTTTCTGAGACGTACCAAGCTGTATAATTGAGACAGGCCCACAATTCATTATTTCCTGTTTTATTAACAGGGACTAGGAAGATTTGCATAATGCTTACCATGGAATATTAAGCTCTCATAAATCTGTTCAAAGTTAAAAGAAAAACCGATTAACAGAATCCATTTCTTAAGTCTACATATATTTCTAGAGTTGGTACTGAATATCAGCACTTCTGGATGCCAGGGGATTTTTCCTGTGAAGAGACTGCTCTTTGTTGCACAGGCTAGTCCCTGACCTGGACAATGACAATGGTAGTGTTTTCCTGTCTTTGTACAAGATTTATTAGATTTCCTTGTTTAGTGATTTCTCCAAGCCAAACCCTGCTGAGCCTGAGCAACACCCTCATGATTCATCATCCCCCCCGTGCAACAGCAGTGTGTTGCTCAGTTACCAGAACAAACCAACCTCTGCCGTGCGGCAGCTTCCAAGACAGCCAAGATAATCACTGCTGTGCCATAAACCAGGAGGGGAATGACAACGCTAGCACTGCTAATGCCACAATGATGGCTATTCTTGTGTCCTTGGGACACTGAAGTAAAAGCAGTACCAGCACCACTGCTGCTGATCACAGGGGGGTAGGCTTCAACCTCTCTGACCTACAAAGCTTACACTTTTAACCAGGTCTGAAAAAAAAGGGTTGCTGGTTTCTGTTAGAACATATATAACTCCCAAACAGTTTGCAGGCTGCTCAGAATCAGCCAGAAAAGTTGAAATACTGAAAATATTCTTAGTATTTTGATATGCTTCAAATGAAGTTATTTTGTGCTGTCACAATTGCTCTCTCTCTAAAACGTGGGAAAGGACACAAAGGGCAGTATTGCTTCACCTGCTTCAATCACCATAGTGTCTGATGTAAGTAAATTGGGATGTGAGGACACTGAGTACTAAGAGGAAGGAAAGCAGCTTGTTCCTTTCTTCTCAGGTCAGGGTGTTGGTAGTGTTGCCTTGGGTGTTGCATTTGAGGAGTGGCTGTGTTGGCATTCTGAGGAACAACAGGCTCAGATTGTTTGCTAGCTTCAGAAATCAGTAACAGTCAAATTTAAAAACATCCACCATTTCAGTGTACCCTTCAAACATTCATCCTTTTAACAATTCTACAAGAGGTTATTATCCCTATTTTACATAGAAACAGATGTTCTGAGGAGGTAACTGGCACTGGAGGATTACAGCATGCTGTTCCTTCACTCTCTGGATTATTGGATGTGCTTTTCTGTTCATCCCTCATATCCGTATGTGCAGGCAAAATTGAGGTTCCCGCTCGAAAAAACAACAGCTAAGATCAACCCCCTGTAGGTTCCCTTTCCTCCTAACCCCTCACCATAAAAAACTGCTGAAAGATAATGACTTTCCTGAAGCAAACTGTAACACTGAAAGCCCAGTTTGAACATGCAGCTCACCAAAACCTTTCCCTGCAGTACATCCACATGGATCACTAGCTGCAGCAGTAACAAGATGCAATTGAAAAATAACATGAAGATCAATCCCTTCCAGTACCTGAAACACTGGAATCACATCAGGATTAGTTGCCATTTCAAACTCTTCTAGAGCTGCTTCCTCACTGGCAAGTTTTTCTTAAAAAAGACTCTCAAGTATGGCCTCCTCAACACCACTTACTCCTTCTGTAGTTCACTTACTGACCTGGCCAGTCACAGTCACTCTGCATTTCCTGAGACAAAAAAACCCAAACAACAAACCCCCAGAAACATCAACAAAAAAAACCCCCAAACAAACAAACAAACAAAAAGTAACTCCTGATCCTTTTTATCCTTTCTGTGTGGTTTCAGGGTTTTGTTTACTAGGATACTTAGGGAAAGTTGTCTTTGAAAGGACAGGTTTTCTTGAGTTCCTGCTATCAGAAGACTTCAATTGTAATCAGACAAGAGTGGATAAAAACGTGTGTTAATATTAACTCATTGAACTGGAATGCAGACTCTTGTCTTGAGCGTGTGCGTTTGTCCTTTGCTCCCACTTCCTCCTTGACTGATGGCTGAAAGATTTCCAGTGAGTGCAGCTGCTGATCACTCAGTCAACTTTTTAGTCCAGGGTAGCTTGAAAAAGCCTTAACGATAATAACTCCTGAAGAGCAGCGAGCAAAAACCTTGTCTTTTATGTGAGGCACGTCTCCTTGTTTGTGCTGCTATAAAAGCTCTTACTAAATCAGTAACATTTCAACATAAATCATTTACTAATTATACAATTAAGAGTCTTCCCTTTGCTTGTAATCCGTTTTGTACTACACAGGGAGCAAAGGAAGTGTCACGGATGCCACTCTGGACTGAAGAAGAAGCCAACAATTTACAACACATTATCTTCAGCAATAGCAACCATGTTGGTCATAAACTGGTCATGTTGCAGCACCTCCCATTCTGAAGAAACAGGCAGACTCAGATTCAGCCTAATTTCTGGATCCAGCTGTGTGTCCCCCACAGCCTTGTCCCAGGATTTTTCCTCATATAGACCTAAGGATGTGCCCGTTGCTGGAGCCTCAAGGCGAGCAGCACAACCAATATTGGGTCAGTCTGAACACAGCTTTGCCTTAAGGCAATGTCTGACCTACCCAAAGAGGCTGAAGTCCTAGTGACAGAACCTCAAGTTTTGTACTCACTCTTCAAATGGGCAGGGTATTCACAATGCTCTCCAGAGTGGACATTTCTTCTACCTTCTCATTTCATTACATCTAACTGCAAGAACATTTCTCCACATTTATTTGCATTTCTTTTTCCCTGTACAGAAGTTCCTTCCTGAAAAGTAAGTCCTGGTTATTCACTGGAGTCAAAACTTCCATAGAATTCATCCCTAAAAATTCAATTTATTGACAGTGGTCAATGAAGAAATTTCTTTTCTACAGTTTATGTTTAATATTTTTATATTTCCACTTGTTGTGAGATAGATCTAAAGAATCTACAGGAAAAGTTATTTAGAAATATAAACTAAGGATTTACTAAAGTTACTTTCATAAGTGCTTTTGTTTTGATAAGATTAAAACTTCATCTCATTAAGCTCTGCTTTTATTGTTCCAAAAGAATAAAAAGAATGTCAAAATTAAGTGCCTAAGACTGCAAATGAAGTATTACAATCTTATTTTGTCCAAATCTGCTGTTTTTTCAGTGGAAAAGGTTTCTGTATGATTTTTTGGTTGTTTGGTTGGGTTTTTGTAGGTTTTTTGGTTTGTTTGTTTGTTTGTTGTTTTGGGTTTTGTTGTTGTTGTTTTTTGGTTTTGTTTTTTTTTTTATTTTCTATTTTAATGGCACACAGGCTCTTATCAGCTGCAAAAACAGCAAGCAAGCTGCAATGTGTAGAAACAGAAATAGGCTGGTAAAGGGTTCAGTATAAGCCCATAAATCTCTAATTATATAAAGTATATTTGTTGCTAATAATATGTTCTGCTAGCCACAAATGATGGAACAAGAACTATTAAAGTTTAAAGGAAACTCTTTATTACACAGATGAAGAGAAAAACATCCTTTTAACATCCTATTGGATATATTAAATTATTATCATTATGATGGGCAAAGTTGTTGCTTTAAATGACCCTCAAGAGGTCCTTCCTTCATTTAAACCCACATGAAAAGAATGAACACTGCAGAGCTGTGAAATCCTCCTCTTTCTGCCAGTGAATCAGGAGGAGGAGAGAACGTCAGAGGACAGTCTGTGTATTGAGTAAGTGATTTTTCTTTCACAGTTGCAACCTACTGACCAAGTAACATAACCCATGAGGGGAGGACTGCCTATTCAGATGAGGTGAAACAGTGGGTTTTTAGCAGTTACCTACACCTTTCTTCCTCATTAAAGGAGGTGCTGCTGGCCTCCATCACAACTTGGTTTCCTCTCTGCCATTCTGTCATTGGAGCAGGTTACTGGCCATTTAAAACCACCAGGAAATTTCTATTGACAGATTTTTGGAGATGAAACTGTAGTGCTTACACATCCTGAATTTGAATCAGAAGTTGCCAGCGCTTGAAAAATATATGTATAAACCTGCAGTAGTTTATGAAAGCTATGAAACTGTTCACAAAACTGAAGAAAATATTTTTAAACACCATTAGTTGTGCCATTTTGATTCCACCTTTCAAAAGATCATGAGATTAATGAACAACATTGGTTTCTCGGTGCAGTATCTGGGTCATCTAGGATGAGGTGGGGGTAAACACAGGAGTTCTATGGAGAAGACACTGTCTAACATCTGGATACAGTCAGGGAAATAAACCAGTGAAAGAAGATCCCTTGCTGACATGTCTAACCTATCATTTCACTTCAGACAAGTCACAGTTGGCTGATAATAGAAATAGCATCTAGACTGAAGTATTGCAGATTTTTTCCGCTGCCTTGCTTTCTTGTCTCAGTTTCTCCTCTCCTCCTGTTCCCACCACATCTCCATTCCACTGGCTCTCCATTTTTCCTTTTGGCTTTAAAAACACCATCAGTGAGTCTACAAGAGAAAATTAATTAGATGACAAAGCTGAGAAGGTGCTGGTTGTGGCATAAGGTAATTTCTCCCGTTTGCCACCTGCTACTGATCTGCACAGAATGGTCCTTCCTGGCCTCCTCCCCCTGTTGGCAGGATGTTTGCAATCTCTGTTGGGAAGGGTACAGTGGTTAACTGGAAATTAGGGCAAAAGGGCGGAGGCTCCTAAAACGTAATTATAATGCACCATGCTATGTCCCAGCACTGCCATGGGAAAGCAGCTTGTAAATTTAATTTCGGTGCTGTAATGGCTTCTCTGCCAACTGTCTCACTGCCCTCAAGCGACTGCAGAGGAGCTGCTCCCCAGCACCAAGTGCTGGATGACTGTGCCTCCTGTCTCCTTGCCAAGGATGTTTGGAGCAGCCCAGCCCTAGCCTGAGGGACATTTTCTGCCCAAGAACTGATACCGAATGTCTCATCGCCAGCGTCTCAGCCCAGAGGTTTCTGCCGATTCAGCTCCTTAGGACTGAACAGTGTATTTCTTAATCTGTTGTGACAGTAGAAATACACTGGCTGCCCTAAAGCTGGAACACAGCCTTTCTGTTGCCCAGATCAAGTGTTTCATGCTGAGCTTAATTTCATGTGAGTAGATGTTCTAGTTGCCTACTATTTGCATCTATACAGTATTTTGTCAGTCCCAAAGCCTGATTGGGATTGTTATTTGAGGGGTATTAATTAATATATTTTTGCTTGCAAGAGGTGGACTATAGACCTACTAAATATCACCATGGGGGGAGAAGGAAGCGCAATGACAAAGCTCTGTGAGACAGACACAAGCACCTTTTGGAAGAGCTTCTGCATCTTAGTTCACTCTTTTTTTAAATCACTTGGCAGCCTACATCTTTATTCTGTTAACACGGACGAAATGGAGCATCCCTAACACCAGGAAACTAAAACATCTGTAGAGCTCTAGAGAGGCACAGATCACATTTTTAGTGGAAGGAGCGTAAGGCAGAGGCAATGTATCATTTGACATTCCTCTGTCTTCAAAACATTTTTCACAGGCTGTCAACAAGTATTTATTTGACTTGCAGAGACTCTCAAAACCAGACGAGTAAGTGAGGAGGAGCCCACGTACAAGCCCAGTCGTCTGTAACTTGGTTTAGATTTCTGTGATCTCTCATCTGATAACCTTCAAAGCCAGGCCTTTCTTGGCATTTCACTTGCTGTTTGGATGGTACTCCTTGAAAGAAAGAATCTCTTTGATTTACGTTAGCTTTACATTAGCTATACTACTGTTTTTAATAGCAAAGCTACTGTATTTACAACAGCAGAACCAGGCCAGTTCTGGACCAAACAGATTACTCACTGAAAAGCAAATCAGATCCCAGTTTGATTTTAAACTCTCAGATTTGTAACTTGTGAATATTTTCATGCACTGTAAAATAAAAATAAAACAACAAAAATGTCATACCTGCATACTTGGGAGGAAAATTTAAATTTTTCTCTTCAAAATTTTATAATTCCAAAATCTAGAAAAAAAATACACTGGAAAAAGGGAGCTGAAATAAGTATTTTGTTTTAGGCTGGTGTTCATGAAAGTAAGCCAAATAAAAAGAAACCCCAAAATTTCCTAAAGAATCATTCATTTAGAGAAACTTAAAGCTAAAGTTCTGAATTTTTTTCCACAGTAGGATGCAAATAAGCACAACTCAGATTGAAGCTGTTTTAATTACACAAGGTTGATGAATATCAAGACCCATTTCCAATACTAAACCAAACCATCAACCCACATGTAGCAAAGTTTGCTGCATTAGAACAAAGCATCCTTTTCCAAAACATACACTGCATATGATCTGTGTAATATTCTGTGTAAACTAATATTGTATCTAGGAGATGATAATACACTGTGATGCCTGAAGCCATCTTTCCTCCTCGGATCTATTTTTGTCTGTTTGCTTTGTGTTAGCTACAATGATGGTGCAGATTCCACAGCAATCTTTGATTGTTACAAGGGGGTGGAAATGTATGTGGAGAGGAAATCCTCCCACTTTCTTTGAACTTTCAGAGGTCTAATTCCTGCAAGCACCATGGTTCCCAAGTGCCCTCTGGAGCTTGGGAGGCGAAGGTAGAACACGTCATTTCAAGTCCATCACAGCAGAAAGTTTTTTAGCAAACAGTTCTTGCAAGCCCTTACTTGTCTTTACTGTGCAGGAGAGCTGAAGAAGTTTGCTTCAACCTAGTTCTTCAATGTATTTTTTTTTTAATGCTCCCTAATGCTGGCCTAGATGCTCTTTAAGCATGCGCCACCACAGTGGTGAGCAGGGCTCCCCTGCAGTCTACTCAAACGGATAGGGTGAGGAGTCCTCCCCATCTGGCTGCTGTATGGCCAGCTCAGAAGAACTGTGCAAGAGAAAGGAGGGAATTGAAGGATGTTCAATGCGCCACTGGAGTTGACAGTAATTATCTGGAATGGTAGTCATGGTGGTGCTTTAAGATTCTTAGGATTTGTAGCATACAGATTTTTAATACGGCTGTATAGTTTCTAACACTTTAAAATAGCAGTTAACAGTTACTAACCACCCCCCCACCCTTTTCACGCTTTGTGTCAAATTCTCAGAACTTTTCAAATTTTATTTAATGTTCCTTTCAAAGAAAAAGATTTTAGTGAGTACATCTTGTTTGGGACCTGTACCTAGAAGGACGTAATAAGATATCATTGTAGTCAAAGCAGAAGGCTCAGAAACCTTGGAGAAGCTCCAAAGAAGGCATGTGATGCGGAAGATGATGATGGTGAAGAAGGAAGGAGTCTTGAGACTCCGGGGGGTAGTGCCAAGAGGCAGACCTGAGGAAGGTTCTGGGGGCAGACAATTCTCAGGTTGGATGTATCCATTAGATATGATACTTAATTCGTGTTATAAAATTGTAGGAGCCCTGTACTGGGATGTGCACTTATATATTTATTGTACTTTAAAGTGCTTTAATTAAAGACCTGCTCTCTATTTTATCTATACTACTATTGTCTCAAAAGTTCTTTTCTTCCATTTTAGGCATCAGTGAGAAATGAGGCAGCAGCCAAGACAGTAGTATGGATTTGGAAAGCAGTATGCCACTTGGGGAAGGATTGTTTGAAAGGAATGGAGCAGATAAAAGGCAAGTTTTTGCAGATGAAACAAGAAGTTGTGTTGGAGGAAAGCTCAGAGGTGATAATGCTGCCCCTGAGTATTGCCATAGGCAGTGCCAGAAGTAGAGGTGCTCTTATTGTGTGGCTAGTGATACATGTTGGATGGAAATCAGAGGCTGATTTTCAGATGATATTTCAATTCAGCCTCCTATGGCAGATGGATGCCAAAGCAGAGCTGGAGTAAGATAATAAACAAGATGATAATTGATTTTCCCTGATAGTCAGAGACAACACTTGGTGATTCAGGAGATCCTCACCTGTGTTGTGAGTCGGGGCAAAGTGTAAAATTCCAGCTCTTTGTACTCATCCTCCTGTTACTAATCCAAAGTGTATGTCTTGGTGTCAAAGCAACAGGCCTAACAATTATGAAGATAAATAGGTGCATCTGTTCCCTCCCTTATTCTGTATATTATTCATGAGAGTATCTTAAGGAAAGTCCTAAATCTTGACATAGTGAATTTTTGAATTACAAAATTCTTGGGCTAACCACTGTGAGTTCCAGATATCTAACCTTCTTCTGCCCCCACACAAAAACATCTCAGATGAATAAAATGGCAGTTTCAATTTGCTAGTAACTTGCTTGGGACTGTAGGTTAAAACAGAGGGAAACTTTCTGCTCAGGTGGACAACTATCCTGTCATGAAGACACCAGCCATATCATTCAAGGGCCAAATGAGTCCTTCAGGCTTCCTCCCTGAAACTCCTTTGCTGGACAGTGTAGGAGGCAGAGGTGATGGGCAGCTACTTCTGTGTGCTGGAGGATTCAGAAACCAGTGCCCAAGAGATTTGTTAATGTTGGTGAAAAACTGCAAGACAACAGAGAGTACACACTCATATGAAGGAGGGGATGCAAAGGTAATTTGGCTGCTAATCACCACAAACCATTTTACTGTCAGGACCACAATAGATTTTGGGACGCCCATTTTTTCACTGGATGGGGTTTTCCTCTTGAACATCAGTTCTTGTTGCTTTCTTATTTTGAGGGTTAATTCTAAAACAGCCTGAGAAAATCTTCATTCTTCTGATTTTCCTAATGTCTGCAAGATATTATTACTTCAAACCCTTTTATGTAAGAAGCAAAGGGAGAAGGTTAAAGGATAAAAGCCTAGTTGTATTAGTCTTTTGTATAAACTTCAGGTATAAACATGGCAAGCAAGAGTGTGCTTGTCAGGACAGGGTGTGATAAAATTGGGAGAGCTCACCAAAAAAGCAGTAATGCTTTACAGAAAAGTGGTGAGATGAATTCTGTATGGGAGAAAAGAAAAATGAAAAACTGGAAATAACAGTGCAGCCCCAAATGCGATTTACATAACTTTGGTCCATCCTCACTCACACTGAGGTCAGCTGTAGACTAAATTGTGATACTAAGTATGTGTATATGTATATGCCTTTATGTAATATTTTTCCTTCACTCTTTCTTGTTTGCGTTTTACTTTTTTGTTTGCTGCTATGCTAAGGGCAAGGTTCTAGGACACCACTTACTTTGTAAGAAATGGGGAGCTGAGCATGTAAGCCAGGTCTACAGTCAATAATAGTTGAGGGAATATGCTGCTTCTGGGTTTACGCTTACCTGTGGAAAAATTCTACAGGCAACATCTGCCTCTCTCTTTGATCTGCATTTGAACAATCAAGGGTTATTTGAAGTGTTCTATGATGTATTCTCCATGGATACCTAATATACTTTCTTTTCAGTATTGTACAATCATTAGAGTAGGTTTTCACAAAACTGTTTTTACAGGAAAACAGATGGCTTGGGCAAACAGTGCCACAAGTAAAAGGACGTATCATAAAAGCTACCCACGAGAGGACAGTTTGATCTGGTCTCACCACATTTATCTTAAACAGTAAAACTATTCTGAAAGTTTTTCCTGTAAATTTTCCTCACGCCCAACAGTCACATGCAAAATTCTATGATGCATCCACATTTTCACTGTGATCATGAAAAATGAAAAGCCAAATTGAAAAAAATTGCTGCATCAGGGCATATGCGGGAAATCTGTGGAATTAACCAGTGTGTGCAGATGGGCATATGAGCAGTATGTTGACAGTGTGGAAAATGATAAAGGAAGATCCACCTGACTGTCTCTCTTTCCCCATTATTATCTATATAGCAGACTTTCAGTTCTCAGTGTTGATTTCCAATGTGACCCAGAGGTAACTCTTTGGCTGTTCAGATCACCATCCTTCTAGCCAGATTCCCACTTTTTGACAGATTGTGCAAATAGGCCAGTCTTGTTTGCACTTATCACAATCATTTTGTTCTTTTCTTAAATCTACTCATCTTCAGAGCACACATAAATCCACGGATATAGAAATGTGCCAGAAAGTGTTCCCAGAAACTGAATTATAAGAAGTAATAACTGTCTCACAACTGAGATATTAAAAGGAAAGATGAATCTTTTTACTGCAAGCATGTTGTGTGATATAATTATGACTCAGACTCTGTTAATCTTATGTACATTGAATTGTCCTTTATTCCAGAAATTACATTGTCTGTTGTAATGCTTGTTTCTTACCTTATACATACCAGTGTCCTACTCCAGAAGTAAACAGAGCTGCTTACTGGAGCATCCCATAGATTGATTCTGAACACATGATGAAGGGTGAAATGTCAGCCTCAAGAAAATCAATAGATGTTTTGCAAGTGATGTAAATGAGGTCAAAACTTCACTCTTGTCATTAGTTCATACAATAAAATACGCACAATTTAAACACAGTTGCAAACTAGTTTGCATTTGAATTATTGATGAAGCAGGCTGTATTTTAAGACCAAATGCAGGTGCCTGAGAAAGGGAAATCCAGACATATTTGCAGAGAAAATTGAAGAAAAGACCAAGATGCACACGTATTATACAAGCAATGGCAGAAATGCCAGAAATTAAATTGAACATATTAACCTACCAATAGGAAGTTTTCATTTTTTCTTTTGTTTCAGCTTGTATCTATAGGACTGCTTGACATTCCACTGGTTTTCAGCACAATTTTTCCTTTGCTTTTCAGTAGTATTGTTGAATTAGATACAGCATGTTTATTGGAGGATGTTTCCCTAATTTTTGATTTGATAGGAACAGTAGCAATGCCTTTGGCAGTCATTTTTATTTCTGTTGTTGTAGCAAACCTAATGTTCCCAAAAGCTTCAGACATCTGTCCTTCCCTGCTGTTTCTTTAGCATTGCCGTTGGGCACAATGAAACTTTATGTCTTTTATTGTGCTGCTCTTAGTGTTTAAGTGCCCTGTTCCCTTATAGGCAAGGCTTGGAGCAAGAACACGGCCAAATGGAAGTGCAGACCTAAGGGGATATCTTCTCTTCCTCTGACTTCTCATTTGCTTGAGAGTCCAAGCTTTCTGATTGCAACTTACCTCAAATTACTTTAACAATTTTGTTAGTTACTATTGTTCTTGACCTTAAATTGTAGACTAATTTAACAGTTTTGTTGATAACTTAGTAGTTGATAGTGTAGCTAGTTAATAATCTAATCGAGGCACATCCTTGACTCCTGAATTCAGCTTCCTTTCCTGTCAGAACCAGTTGTATTTTGCATGCTGTTTTTGCCATGCACCCCTGTTGCAGCCGGTCACAGGAAACAGGACTGCCATCTGTAAAACAGTTCTATACTTCTCACTGTTTTTCTGCTGCAGGGTTTAGGATGTGGCTTTCTAGGAACCTGTAGTGAACTGGTCTTGCATGAGTGGAAGCAAACTACCCAAAAGGCAGGCACTTGAGCCCTAGTGCCCTGTGGTGCTTCTGCTTGTTAGACACCCACCCGCCTGCCTTGTTTTTCAAGGGAAAGCCTTTCCCAGGGAGGGCCTGGGGCAGGGAGCTGGGCCCCTGCTGCTGTGCTGGGGTCAGCAAAATTGCTTTACTTCTCCTCTGTCCCAGGAAGAGGAAAGTGGCAGTGGGGACTGGAGACTGGGGCTGTGACCTGCAGAGCCACCACCACCAGCCCTGACACTGCTTAGACACCCTTAGGGAGGAGGAGGAGGAGCAAGAGGAGGAACAGGAGAGAGGAGGTGGCAAAGCTGCTGAGAGAAGCAAAGGCAAGGAGGAAGGAAGGGGATGATCCCTGGAGATTTAGTTTGCTTTTTAATTATGCTCTGCTCTCTCATCAAGGTTGGAGTCACACTCCTCAACCTTGCTTTTTGCGCCTTTCTTCACCTCCAGATATTTTGTCAGTGTCCAGCTAATGTTAAAGAAACTGTAAGTACAAATGGTGGTTGCTTAAGTTTCCTTTGATTTCCTCAGGGGATCAACACATCTGTGGGAGGAAAAAACATGGAGCAGGATTGTTCTGGCTTCCTAGTTGGTGAACACCAAGTGCGTTACCATCCATGCCGAAGTGAGCTACAGCACATTATAGCACAGAATCATGTATATGTTTACTTGACACCATGTAGCCCATAAGCAAACAGAGCATGCCCACTATTCTCATGCGCTTAGTAAATACGACCTCAGGAGACAGCCAGAATAGGACTGAAGAATAACACAAACTATTGTGATGCTAGATGTGTAAGTTACTCTCCCCTCTCAAAATCCAGCCAGCATACCCAGGTACTCCAACATGAGAGGAGGAGGCTTTGGAGGTTTCCACACTTCCCCAAACTCAGTAGAGAACAAAAGTTAAGACTCATTTTTGAAACAACACATAGATACCATAATTTATTAGGTGTAGTAAGCATAATGAAAATATCTATGATGTTTTTGCCTGAATGGATAACATTACACAAAGAATTGCAAGTAATTTTATACAAACTGTGTTCTCAGCTCTATTCCATTTTGATTTCCTTCCATCTATGAAATATCTTCTCAAAGTATTTACAAATTCTTTTCTAACTATTCCTTGTTTCATATACATTCCCCATTAGTCTGATACATCTCTCATGCTTTTTGATCAAAGTTAGAAGACACTCCAGAAAAGTGAATCAAGTTAACTGCTTAAAAATCAAATAAAATCCTCAAAACAACCCAGGTGAAGCCCTGTGCCTTTATTAATTTTAGCTACCAAGAGGTTTTTACTAAAAAAAAATTCTACTTCTTATTCTTTGGAGTAAAGAACACTTGGCAGGACACTTTTCATAAAGTATACATAGTTAAAAAAATTGAAGATGAATTAGAAGCTAATAAACCTCTGTAGCTAAGAATTTATGAGACCTCTTTTCCACATAAAAAATTATCAATTTTTTTTCACTTAAGAGAATAAATGGAATGTTATAAAGTAAAGTTTAATAAGGCAGAAACCAGCAGAGTCTTGAGTATACTTCATTGCTTGCAATATATCAAGGCTTAAGGCACTGTGGAGTATAAGATGCTGAAAGGTGTTTTGTGATATGATTTTCTCAATGAGAGCTTTAGTATGAGATTATAAGGGATATTTATGCATTCTACGCTTACATATGACAGTATACACTTTCCACTTAAAATACTTAAGGACCACAAATGAATGAAAACGGGGCCTTTTAACACCTGTTTGATACTTGCAGTGCTTCAGCTCAACTCCTGAGGTGTAGGGGAATCACACCTGACTTTTCTACACTGGATAAAAAAGCTGGACTGTATAACAGGGCATTTTGATACAACAGAAAAAACTGTCAGACACCCAAGAAGAAAATCACACCAGAAGCTTTATCAAACCAGCTCTGTAGGTTGCGGGGGTAGCTTAAAATCCCCTCTGCCTCTGCCCACTCTGTAGTGGCAGCAGCGATGGCATGCCAGGATTTTGAAGGGCTTACTGATGGTCCTTGCTTACTCTTGCAAATATTTAGAAGTACATTCCACATGGATGGCTAAAAGTCAAGATGCTGGCTCTGGTAGGTGGCTTTAATCCTTTTTTTTACCTGTCTTTATGGATTAAGTGAATGAATGAAAAATGGAAACAAAGCTATGAAGTGCTGGCTGACATTTACTGCATTGGTAGTCGGAGGATTAAGGTATTTTACTTCCTGAAAAATGTGCAAAATCTTCAGGTTAAAGATGATATGTACAAAATGGGATTTTTGTGAGTTGCTTTCCTTCAGGAAGGTGATACATGTTGCTTTGTTAATTGCCACTTTAAAAAGATTTTCTGAATTTAATTAGAAATATGAACGTACTTAAGATGCAATGGAATCCACATACACCCCACTCATGGGAATGAATGAAGAAAACCTATGTTTTTTAACATTTATAGTTTATCTAACCAACTCACATCAGATATGAAGGTCCAAAATAGAGTAGGTAACTTTATTGCAGATGCCAGTGCCATTTTTCTATACACATTTGAAAAGTTTCCAGCCGTTTCTACTAACATCTAATGACAATATTCTGAAAAATGTAGCAAGTCTGTCAGGTATCTCTGGAATACGAAAACATTTTTCCTGGCGCTTATGGGGAAGAGTAAAAATATGTAGGCTTGACATTACCCAAGATCTGATCTTCATAGAGAGGAAGGCAACAGAAGAAGAACCCCAAGCATATTTCCATAATGGCGGTGGTCCAGCCAAAGCCGTAGGCCCAGCTGAACATATTGATTCCTGTCATTTCTATTTCAGATGAGAACTTTACTGGATAAATGACCAGGCCCATGATGGAGAACACAGCTGAAGAAACAAAGGAAAACAAAAGATGTTTAACACCCAGCCCATTCCATAATACCTGTAGCTAAATTCATCCATATTTTGGAGGATCTGAAAATCGATCCACTGCTGTGACAGACTTTATTTTTCATGAGAACTCAAGTGCATACAGGCAGAGACTTGGGTATAGAATTAGCTGAGAGAAATAATCAGTTCTAGTATGGACATCTCTGCACAAATTAAACTGATCTCCTTACCAGCCACAAAAAGCAGCCCTCCAATCCCACGTATGAAGTTGAACCGAAGTGTGTCAATAGCAAATGCTATGATGGCCAGAGCGAAACAGATGACTAGAAGTAGAAAGCCAACCAGGTATGTGGCAGCAGCAGCTCTTCCCCAAGCTGAAATCAGAAGGAAGGTACATTAGAAAGGAATGGAAAGAACAACAACAACAAAAAATCCTTTGGAGTATTTTTCTCTGATTTGTAATGAAAGGTGAATTTTAAAAGCTGTGAAAAGAAGGTTACCTTCAAGAAAGTGAGGATGGGAGCTTTCTCTCCTCTTAGAGATGAACATTTTAGTTCCACAAGAAATCATGCACTAAGTACAGAATGCATAAAAATACCAGCTTTGACCTCTCGCACGGAGTGCATTGGGGCTTGCATGCAAACTTATTCTATAGCTTTAACTATCAAGATTCAAGACAAAAATGGCTTTAAAATATAAGAATGGACACTATCCTTCAATAACAAATGATACCTCAGCAGATACCATAAAACCTGTTTCATTTTGAATGGACAAGGAGAATTAGACTATCCCCAAAACAAGTTTAATTCTTCCTTTAAAATGAAATGTTTCTACAAGTACGTGCAAACATAAAGGTGTGACAATATAATAAATGTCAAAATTCAGTGATTTCTGCCTTTTGGCCTTTGTTTAGCTCTGTGTCTTAAATGGAGCTAAGGATTTGGAATCTGTTTTGAAGGGAAATTTGACCTCTGATTTTGGTCCAAATTTAGAGCCGCTTCCTTTTGAAATGCTTGTTCAGGATATTAATTCTTTAATTTTCAAATTATATAACTTTATGTTGTAATATGTTAGAGGAAAGCATATTGTGTTGTCATAACAACTGGAAAATAATACTTATTCAATATTTTAAGATTTGAGGAGCAACTACTGCTCAAAGAGATCAAAGTGTCTCCTCTTCTGAATGTAAAAACCCACTTTAACACTTTTTAATTGAGTAAGCAGTTAAAGTCTGCTAGGCATCCAAAGGCTTAATCCCCTCACCTATGCATTATGCATTTGTAAGGTTTTGGCTTCTAACCAAGTATATACAGCAGCAATGCCAAAAAATTATGACAGCCCAAACAACCCTGACAACATTTACAATTCAACTTAAATGCAGTGCACACTGTTCAGTAAAAGTTCCATCTGAAATTGCATAAGTTAAGATTTTTGATACCCAGTAACCTGCCAATTGTTTGCTTTAAGCATGCGAGTAATTAAATGCAAAGCGTCCTGCCTTTCCCATGAGCAGAGTCAGGTAGACAGGAAAGCACTGGCCTGTTCCCAGTAAGTGACAATTTGGTGCTCAATCTCTCTTCCCCCAAGCCCCACACCACCACTACTATTAGATGAGAAAAATGGATCAGGATTTTCCAGATATCCTTTTCTTGCCTTAAGTCCATCAAAACCAATTTCCCTTTTGCTTTTCAACATCCCCCAATTTATGATCCCTGTTCCATTCTAGCTGTTGCAGTGTATTTTCAGTTATGTCATGTCCATTTTCTTCCTTATGTCAAAAACTTGTCTGTCTGCTTATAGAGCTTTTCAGCTGGATTTTTTTCCCCTGTAAACAGGCAGCTGCCTGAGAAGACTGAAAGGGACAGAAAGAGTCAGGAAGAGGAATTTATTACACTCCTCACTATACCCTGTTGAAGATACTTCTGCTCCCAGCCCCTCTGCTAACCCCTCTAAAAGGCAAAAAGAGTGGCACCTGGCCATAAGAGAAGTTGCTCAGCAGTTGTGACCTCACTGCTCTTAGATACAAGAGCTATAACTTCTGTCAGGAGGGTGAAATGACAAGGACATCTAGAGGGGGTGGTTTTAATTAGGTGCACTGCTAGTTGTGGTCCGGTACAAAACTCCCAGGCAAAGGGGTGTCCTTTCCCAGAGCAGACTCAGAGCACAGCTGCCTGCCCACAAGCACAGTTCTGAGACCCCAGGAGTCCTGGGCATTCCATCTCACCCGCTGCCAGACAGTCTGCCAAAGCTCACCCTTGCTTCCCAAGAGCAACTGATGGTAGAGCGCCAACCCCCAGGGTGGGAGCATCACCTGGGCTTGGAGGCTCAGGGAGCCGGGGCTGGTGGCTGCAGACACGTGCGGTGGCACTTTGCCCTTGCCACCATCTCCCTCCTCTGCCAGGCTCACCCAGGTGTTTTTCCTGAAGAAGGGTTGCAAATGCTGTGACTGCATGAAAGCAGATTGAGCGCACGCCCAGCCCACAGGGCATTGGCTCTATGGCAAGAAGAGACGTGCTTGTTGCGGGATGCTTAAATCATTTGGTGGCATTGCTTAATCACCTAACAGCCGATTTTGTGTGTGTCAGTTCTACAAAAGAGAAAAAAAGATGACTTAACATTGGAAGCAAAACAGTACACAGCTCCAAGTAAAGCAATAGAATTGCATGGCAGCGTCTTTATGTTTGCTTTTGGTTTGGGGTTTTTTTGTTTGTTGGTTTTTTTTTCCCGAGAAACAGTGTCCTGACTTCATCTGTCCTTTAAAAAAAACAACAGCAGCTATCACTAGTCTAAGACCACTAGTCTAACGTGTGTAAACACCATACGTTTCTAGAGTAAAAGGTAGCAAAAGCTTTGTGCAGGAATAATTGCAACTGTTCCTATATCCCAGATGTTTAACTTATGCCAGCCAGGAGCACTGCAGTAGCTTAGTGTCTTTACCAGTAGCATTAGGACTTAAAATTCCTTAAAAATGACAGAAATAGAAAAATTGGTGAAAAAACACTGACAAGCAAGTTGATAATTCAGTCCCAAATATTTTCCTATCTTCCAATGTTGTAGTTTGGTGGGGGGGTTTTGGTTTTGTTTTTTGTTTGATTGGTTTGGGTTTTTTGTTACAACATTGAGCAAAAGCATAAATAAATTGTTCTAACTGCAAAGCTTTTTCTTAAAAATGTGTACTCCAGGCCAAAGAATTCACACTGGTACAACACCAGCTCAAAGGTTCTTGGCTATAGAGAGAGGGCAGTCGAAAGCTGAAAGGATCCAGTCCAACTGTCATCAAATCAAAAAGAGAAACAGAGGTAACAGCAGGTTACAGGATATCAAGCTAAGTCTGGGAAAATATTAAGCAATTTTTGACATCTGTTTTGTCAGCCCCAAAAATGGCGGTGATGTTTTGTCTGTTTGAGTTAAAATGTCCTTGTTAGAAAAGAAACGTGTGTTTATGCAAAAGTGTCCTTGAATACCAGCAGGATCCTGTGACACTTTGGTGCCAGCCCTATTTCTCCCTTTTTCCGTTCCTCTATCAGCTGAAAGAATGCCAAAGAACATTATGAAAGGATTTGTAGGCAGCTACACACCATCCGCTCTTCAAAACTCTAACTGGCAATTTTCTGAGCAATTTTGTCTCAAAACAAGACCTTGATGCCCCAAACAAGCAGAAGGAACCCATGTTCTCATGCCTATCTCAAGCACAGCAAGGTCAGTGCAGCTGATAATAGTATTTTGTATGTCAATCAGCAATGATCTATGGGAGTCTGGGCTACCCTCATTGAATACATGACTACTGGAAAATCAAAACAAGTGCCTGCCTTCCAAAGCTCCCTAGTGTGTGAAAAGGCCTCTGAGCTAATTTAGAGACCAGAAAGAGCCCACCCATGCCCGGAGAGAGCTCACAGTATCTTACGAGCAAGATAATTAACTGAGGCAGACTTCAATAATAATGCAGCTTTATTACTCAGCTATTAAAGCTAACTCAGTTTGGAGGTAGTGTGACTACCTCTTGTATTGCACCATATAAACACATTCTGAGTATCCAATAGCCAGCTGCAGCCATGGGGAAGCTGATGGACTTAATTAGAGATCCAGGACTAAGAGCATCTTCAGTTTCCCACCTTCCTGATTTTACTCCGTCACACATTTTTCAGTTTGCAAAAGCACAAACACTGTCTGTGCTTCACACATAAGGAAACAAACTTCCTTGCTCAGCAGTAAGCTGAGCCAAACTTCAACCACCAGAACTCCTATTTCCTTAGCCTGCCATCTTTCATGCTCCAAATGGTGCCCTCAAAAAAGAGCTGTTGTACCATGAAAATAGCATGTGAAGTCTACTTCCCCCATGGAAAATGCAAATGCCTGTGTTTCTGGTGTATGTGTTTCAAAACATGGGAAAACATTCACAATAACATTTTCCTGGTTTCCTTGATCTAGTACCCCCAAACCATATAAAGTACCATGTCTCTCTTTGGGTAACATTTTCTGAAAGCAACCCCAGAGAATTCAGAAGCACTGCTCCTTGTATAATCAATAAGAACATACTCCTCCAAATTTTCATCTCACCTCGAAGCTGAATACACAACTAGCCCTGGAAAGAAAAAAAAATATTTCCTGCCACCTTGAAGACACCAGCAATTATCTTTGAGATTCTTGCTGACTGATCATTTTAACATTGCAGTGAATTGCGCAGCAATTTGAGGAAGGATAACTCTAATTCAAAAGAAAGAGAAAGTGGGGGAAAGAAAATATAACAGACTAATATTTTTCTCTGTTATCCTTCATACCACCTAGGGAAAGAAACACAAAGCCTGCAGTTCTAGCTCCAGTCTTGCTAAACAATTCTTACGAGAACTAAAATCTGCAATGGTGGCGATTCATCTCTGTGTTGTACGTAATGAAAATGTTTCTAGGCTGAGTTTGCAGAGCTCAACCTGTTTTACATCTCTCTGATTAAAGGGAAAGAGTATTATTTTGAAAACAAAGCTGAACTCACTTGGGTTTCTCAACCTGACGTTCTTCACCAGGGTGTGGCAAACACTGCAGAGCCCGTGCTTCACTTTGAGTGGAACTGCTTTGGTTAGGTTTTACCCATTTCTCTTTGGTTTGTCCATGTGAAAGTGCACATGCTTGCAGCACAATGTGTAATCTCTGAGTGTTAAAGCAGTCTATCAAACACATTAACCCACATCTCTATCAGCTGAAAGTTTACAAGCTGCTGGTATATGTGCAAGCCACTGTCATCAGGACTGTGGATTCCCTGTGTTACCTGCACAACACTAGACAATGCAGAATCCCATCTTCTGGAAATCCCAACTCTGCAACATGCCAAATACGGGAAATTTCTGTGAGCTTTCTGAAAACAAGTGTGCATTGGAATCTCTGCAAGTGTTTGCTGATCACATGAGCTGGCATTGAAATACCTGGGTGCATGTGTTTGTATACAGCCAAGATAAATTAGAAAAGCAGCTTATGAATGAACTGCATGTGCAGACTGAAAGCTATTGACTGAAAATAATTTCAACGGAAATCTGTACAATTGAGGAAAAATTGCATTAGTCATGAATAATTTATGAACAGAATAAAATGAGAAAAAAATCAAAGGTATGTTTGGTTGTGTATAATTTTCTGAGTTTCTGTCTTCATTATATCCAGATCATTCTTGAAACAGCATCATTCTCTGTATATCTTGCCCACAGTAGTCAATACTGGGTGTTGTCCTTTGGATTTTTTTCGCGTGAGTTTATATCTTTTGGAGTGGAATACATAATTTTTAGTCCTTCTGTATGGCATCCTTTTTGGTAACTCCATTCTTTTTCCCCTGGCAGTATTTCTTTGGAATTTATTGGCAGTTATTATGGATTTCTCATTTAATAACAGAGTATTATAGCATGACAGCCATTTTTACGTGAACCAGAACTAGCTCTTAGCTTGCCACGATTTAAGAGACAGCCATGGAAACAGAGAATGACCTATTTAGGTTCACATTAAGATAATGTCATTGCAGAAGTTTCTTGGTGATTAATAACAGGTCCCATATGAACGAGAAGGAATTAGGACTTTTTTGACAATTACCCCATAATAATGATTTTAAGTGACAACATTAAGGAAAAGAATCTTTATGCATATGTCATCTATCAATAAAACATACTAGATATTAGCAGAAGGCAGTTTCTTGACCACAGCTGAGTGCTAAAGTGATAGCTCAGGGTGGCTTGGAGGGCTTTAATTCCTCTAATGCAAAAGCCTATTAATTCCTCACCACTGACTTCACTCACAAACACAGGCAAAGCCTCCATGTAATCTGCAACCTTCCTCTTACTGAGGTAAGCCATTAAATTTAGAAGCTACTCTGTCTTGAATTTGAGGGGAGGAGCAGTTACATCTTGAGGGAGTGGTTCAAATTCATTTCATAATAAGCTCAGGCATGTAGAAGCTTGACTTAAAAGCTGGCTTCTGCAAATGTGGTATTAATGAGGGCTGCTCCCTGATGCTTACTTAGCGCTAGGAAGGCAGAAGTGGCAGAGGGTGTAGAGCCATCATCAAAGCGAGCACCAAGGGAGTAAGTTAGCTATTAAAAATAATGCACATACAGTGACTCAAAATTAAAGGTTTACTCATGAGAGTCAGGGAGTACCCCTATCTCACATTATCTTCAGAAGCAGTTGCATACAATAAGAATATCTCAGGATTAAAGCTCAGTCTCATTTGCTTTAATGCTATAACATTTTTTCCTTCTGTTTTTTCCCATTTATTTCAAATTAAAGTAGGATTACTTACATTTGGATGTGTATATGGAGGTTGGGATGATCAGGTAAATAAAACAGGTAAGGCGTTGATTAATCAGTTCATTCACATAAGCACAATTAATGAGAATAGCAAGATGTACCTGCTCCCTAAATACCCCTGTGTTAAAGGTGGGCTGAAATACTGAATGTGAATTAAACAGAATAAGTTTCCATAATAACACAGGTTATGAACTAGGCCTTTTAATTGAAACAGCAGAGTGGACCTTTCCAAAAAAGCTCTTTTTATGTTTTATACTCCCAGAGACATTTGAGACTGAAAAACACCAAATTTAAATCTTATTTCCATATGCACTGAGTGTTGTTCTCACTCTTGATCTGCAGTTTTCATGCTGTGAGCAAACTTTGCTCTGAAACCTTTCTGAAAGTTGCCTTTTACACTAGGGAATTTCCCTCTAACAGACAGCAGCTGTAAATCTGGATCTAATTTTCTGTTAGAAGCATATTTTCACTATTTGCAAAATAACACCCCCAACATATAGGCATAAATGGTGCTTTGTGCTCATAAAAATACATTAATTCTATTCACTGTTCTTAGGAATGAAACAGTTTTACAATGAATCCTGGAAGTCTTCATTAGTTGCTCCTTATTGCTAAGGGGCTTGTTAATGAACTGCACTGAGACTTCCTATATTTGGAGACTGATTTGGGCACAGTGTGCATGTCAACATAGTAGGTGACATTAGTATTAAATAGCAGAGTAGTCATTCAGCACAGCCGAAGTGATCTGAAGTGTTATTTAGTACTAGTAGAAGGAAGCCAGATACCTCTGGGACATGGACTACTGTCATCACTCCACTAACTACCTTGAGTTCCTGGGAATTTTTGACCAATGAGATATTTTGTAATGGTACTTGACAAAGAATAAACATGGCATTACAACACTCACTGAGTCAATGTGTTTCAACTTGCTCAGATCAACACAAGTTGCCAGTGAAAAGTGATATAGAAATGTGAAAAAATGTTTTGAGAGTTTTATTTCTTTTCCTGCATAACACTTGTCTGTTTAACAGTCTGACTGTTTAAACCTACAGTGGAATTGTAAGTGCATCTTGCTGCCCTTACCACTATTCAGACTATGGAGAGATTATTATAGCCCTGCTGTATCAGATTACCTCAATAAACTAGAGGAAGAGATGAGGTGAAAAGAACTGAGAGTTTGGCCGAAATTTTCCACACACTTCCAGCAGAGATGCCTCCTGTGTGTGTGTGTGAGTGAATGGAATCCTCTCTCGAGGACTTCAGGTCCTGACAACACAAAGTGTTGAGGATCTTCAGAAAGTCCTCAACACCAGCAGTTCATATTTCCTGATAGGGAGATGAGAACCCTCTCCATGACTGCTATTTTTCCAGCCAATCTAACTGTAATCATTAAAGGGAGGTTGGATGATAAACAGTGGGATGCCATCTGCAATTGCTCTCTCTAGATTTAATTGCTTGAGAGCATAACTATTATTTAGAAAAGAATCTGAATAAATGAATCTGCCACTAAAATTATAAAATTATAAACTCTGAAATTGCAAGGGAAAGCATGTTAGCAATTGCAGATGAGAAATGAAAATTGCCATGGTAATTAAATGCTCTGGGCTTGATTCCCTTCTCATACCTTCTTAGAAACAATGGAGTGTCTCCTACCAGCTGGGGAAAAATCACATTTTTTCTTTGTTCTTGCTACAGAGTTCCTTAAATACACTGTTATGATATTTTTACTACTCTGTATGTTTGAGACTGTATTTTCTATCATTCTCAGTTTTGAATAATTATTGAATATTTTACAAAATAACTTATCTTGTAATCTCATTTCTCACTGGTTTAGTCCCAGACAACACTTTAAGGAGACTGATGATAAAGGAAATTACGTGCTTCTTTACATCTGTCGCTAAACTACAGGCCATCACTCTATATAAAAATAACCATTTAATACTACAATACAGCAGGAACAGCAACAGGCTTTCGTTTTTAGTGTCAAAGGAGTCAAGGTATGCCCTGTAATTCGGGCCGTTCACAGGGCATGGAACTGGATTCCATCCTGGGCTCTCGCACAGGCTTCCTTGGACTGGTTAGAAACTTCCCCAGCCTTTGTTTCCCACCTGCTAGGACACTTTTGCAAATCTGCTTGGATTTTACCAAATTCTGAAAGCTGTTAAATGCAGAACTTTGACTTCAGGGAAAATCTGAAATAAAGGCACTGTGACTGGAACTGGTCCCTACTTCAAAAGCCTGGTTACTTGTTGGCTTCATTTCTGTTCCGATGTACAGGCAGTCTCAGGTGCCAAAGGGCCACTGGGACAGCTTGCTTCTCCTCCCAGGCCCTGATGTATCCCATTCTGTCCCTCTGGAAATATCCCCGTGTCACTCTGCTCACGGTGTTTGCTTCACCTTGAGGCAAGTAAGGGTTTCCTCATGCCTGGGATTAGGTGCTGGCTGTCAGATGTGAAGGGAATGTGGGGGAAAGGCAAAACAATTTTACGTAGGTAGGGTGGCAGTGGTGAAGCTTGGTGCCTTGTCTGTCCTGTGTCCCAGGTGTGATGAGTCACTGGTCTGATGGAGAAGGTAGTTTTCCAAAAAGAGAGAGCTGTGTGGCTAGCAGTGCAAGGCTGGTGGTAGGTGTACTACCCAGAGACGGTCTTTGCTGCTTGGAAACTGATCCCAGCCACACTGTGTACCTTGCTGTCGTATCATTCCCTGCGGATTGCACCTGCTGTTGTATCATTACCCTTTTAGTAAATGATTTCCATTTTTTTCTTCCTCCAGAATAATAAATAGTGCTTCATCATAGCAAAAGATTCCCCAGAAATAAGAGGCTGATGCAGACAAAACAGGGAAGAAAATATACTCATCAAAGGGGATGCAGAATATTTCTTTCCTCAAGAGGATTATTAGCCTTGCAACATTCTTTCTTTCACTTATCCTGTAGCCATACTCATCAGCTGTCACATTTGAAGCAATTTTTGTTCATTATAATCATACTATACTAGCCTTCATATGTTGTGGTACTACATTAATATTCATAGATCAAAATAAAACTGGAATTACCTAGAACGAAGTTTCAGGACAGTGTTCTTTCCGGACAGCAAAATCATTCATCCCTCCACTAATCTCCACAGCCACTAAACCCTTCACACGTCCTAGGAAAAGGACATTATGATGTGAAAAACCTGAAAATCTGGATTCCACTTGCCATGTGGAAAAGCCTTTTCCTGATTTGTTCCCCCTAAGATCTTTGTTTGCACTATGCAAGTGATCTGATCACTTCAATCTAAACTTAGAGCTTAAAACTCTCAGTTGTTTTGATGACAGCACCTGCACATGGAAGAGTTGCAGGGCTGAGTGGAACATCAGATGAGACAAGTGTAGCCACGAGTTTTTCACCCTATTGTGCATCACATTGAGACTAATAAAAGCAGTTATTTTCCCCCAACCAAACCTACACATGTTTAAACATCTTCAAAGCCTGCAGTGGAATAAAATAGCATACTGAAAAAGTGTCTCAGATCTGCAAGACACGCCTTGTTCAAGAGAAGTAATATACTGAAACATCAAGAAAAACAAAGGAGTGCTGTGCCAGTTTACCCTCTGCATTTTCTTTGTAAGCGTAGCCATATCCCGGGCAGGTACATTCCATATCATGCTCATTATCTACTCAAAAAGTCTTCATCTCTCTTCATAAAGGTTCAAGCATGTTATAAGATTTAAGCCCTTTATTTTTCCAACTGACAGAACAATGAAGAGCTACAGTTTATATCTCTCAGTTCTTCATCTGAAACATCACACATTTTGAGCGTGTCCTAATACACTAGACATTTTTTCCTAGAAAGTTCTATTTATTTGAACTAAATACCATTGAAAAGCAAAAGACTTCTGATAAAGTCTGCATGAGTATCATAAGGTTAAAACAAATGATGTGAACTCTTGGAGAAGATAACTGTATAAACTGTATAAACTCTTCATATTCTGACTTTCCACAGAGCTCATAACTTTGCAAAAGACCACATGCTTTCACAGAAGATAACTGCACAAGTGGAGTTATTCTGCTGGCTTTCCAAACTCCACTGGTACAGCCAGTGAAACATTCAACCTGCTTGCCTTCCAATCTGGCCAGCCTCAGTGATGTTGGGTTTTTGTCTTCTGGCTGTATATAAACACATCTTAAGCCAAACAGCAAAAATTCAAGGGGAGTTATAAACATTGCGCATGCAGAATTTGATTTGAATTTGCACATTATAATTAGCAACTTGCAAGAATGTTATAATTACTTCTAATTATGATAGCATGAAGATGTCTGTAGTGGATTAAGATAACTACACTGTTCAAGTCGTGTTGACAATATTTCCTGGCAGCTGCTGGGATACATAGGCATATCACATGTATCAGTGAAACCATCCCCACAGGAAGACCAAATTTCAGAATCTACCCAGCTAGTGGCAGATTAGGCAGGGAAGCTGAAAAGTAAAGATCAGAAGAAATGAGATGGAACCTGTGGAATAGAGGGAGAGAAAGAGATCTCATCTCAGGAAGGTTGTAAAACACTTCTGTCATTTATGTTTACACCATGTCTTTTGTCTCTGCTCTTAGGAAGGAGTGTAATTACACTTTGTTTAACCAGCACTGTGTTTAGCTTGGCACAAAGTTAAACATCCCACATAACACTGACTGCTTGTTTTCCATGGCCTTTCTGGAGTACTGTGGATAAATGTAGTCCCAGAATTATTAAAACACTGTGTTTAAGCACTGAGGCAAGTAGAATCAGGCTCAACACAAGACCTGGATGCTCACAAGTGAGATGCTGTCTCAAGGCCTCGTCTTTTGGGTGGAATCCAAGACCAGCATCAGCCACCTGTGCCTTGTGTAATCAAAAACAGGAATTACAGAAGAAAAATCCCAACCCCACACGGCTGATCAAGGACAAATAGAGAACATGATTGGCTCTGAGCAGATCCCATCACTGGAGAAAAGATGTCTGAGGGAAAGGTCTGGAAAGATCAGGACAGTGACATGAGTTTGCATCTTTAACACTCAGGTCTACAGACCTCTCATGGGTTAGGAATAACTCATCCCTGCCAAGGAAAAATCCACATTTTAATGGGATAATCTTGCAGAAGCAGAAGCCTGGCAGTGTAATCCACTGTCACTTGGCCTAGACGCACACTGTTTACATACAGGTTTTACACATTTTTGTACTGGCTAAGTGACTCCATTGTCCCAGACATATTCTTCTTTTCCACCTGGAAATTTTGTCTTGGAGGATTTTGAGGATTTGCTTATGTTTCCTGGGTATTTAGACACCTTGAAGAGTTCAAATGACAAATGCATGCCCATTGAGAGTGTAATGCGGTCATGCAGCTCATGAAGAGCATGTCTAATGCTTTCAGAAGCATCACTTGACTCTCCAATGTACCTGCCAGGTAATATTCTGCACATGTGTACCAAGTCCAACATGTCTGTGTTAGAAGTGCTGGACTTACTGTGGATGTGATACATGGTAACCCCAGACATTGCAGGATAGTCCACAGAGAGGATGACCTCCCTGGTTTGTCTGCAGATGCTCTCCAGTGGGAAATTGTGCATGCAGATGCAGAATTTAAGACTACTGGAGTGAGGCAGGATAAGCAAAGTGAAATTTCTCTTGTATTATAAGAGAAGCAGGGTGAAATGTCTTGGTATTTTCTATCCAGTTAAAACTGGCATTCATGGCATTCTCTAGGGCCTAACCTGGAAGTCAAGAGGAGAGCTCACTCTTCAGGAAGCTTAGGAGGAGAAGCTTAGGGAGAAGCCCTTTGCTCTCTCTCCTGTGCTCTAGCTCCATGCAGCAGAGGCAAATGCGCTGGCTTGACTTATGCCCAGCCACACAAATGGTGCTGAAGTCCTGAGATCGGGACTGGGTGTGATGCTCAGTGGAGCTGGTCTTGCTCTGGAGCCCTGCACTCACAGAGGCCTGGTACAATTAACTCATTACAGCTGAATTTTGTGCATAGAAGGTAGAGTTTGATGGTGTGCAATAAACTTTTAGGAACAATTTTGAAAAGCTGTAATAAATGATCTCTGAGATTGCTACTGCAAGTGTTTTTGCACTCATTTTCAACAAGAACAGCTGAGATTCTGAGCCTTAAAGGTTCTTCCTTTTAACTTGAATTAGCATAAATTGTAAGAACAATTGAACTTTCATCCCAGCTCAGGCTAACAGCCCTTAATTCACAATTACTTATTTCAGACCATGGCCAATAGTAGATATACAGAAAGGAAAAAAATGGGAAAAAATTATACAGGGCACATCTAGAGTGACCCTTTTCTTGGGCTATTCTCTCAGAATTTGGTGGTTTACATCTTTTCAAGCCAAAGATTGCACCTGGGTCAACACGTTGGATAGCCTGCTTAACCAAAACTCAGTACAAACAAGAAATCCTTTCATCTTTTAAAGCTTTCTTTCATAATCACAAGGAGACTCTTTCACACAACCCACCTACTGGAGGAGTTTCAGGGCAGCATTCTGCAGCCTGACACTCCCTAGGAATATCTTCCTACCATCATATATTTTTACATGCCCATTTCTTGCTGGCACTCAGACTTGCTTGTCACACTAATGTCAGGCTTACCCATAGAGACTGCTGGTCGGACATTTGATCAGCAGTAGCCATTAAGTTTTGAAAAGTAGTGATTAGTGAGAAGAGGTTTCCAGCTTCTTCTAAGAGAGGAAGAAAATGCTGTAATATTTTCTGCATCAGTACGTTACTGGTTGGGGGCGGGGGGTTGTAATATGTAACCCATGAGGTTTTTTTTTATTTCACAGGGGTGAAGTAATTTCATTTCTTCACCCTTTTAGTCAAAAGCCTTGAAGTATTTCAGTGGCAGTCCCTATTGCCCATAACTTCATATATAAAAGCCAGATATTAGGTGATATGGTTAGGAGATCTGAGGAAAGATGAGCTTGGAGATGTGACCCCCTGCTTAAGAGGCTGCTTCCCACCACCCTTGCAGGTGCTTACCGTAACCCATGAGGGACTCGCAGTTCCATTCCCCACCCTGCTTCCTGCAGTTCTGCCATAAGGACGCTTGCTGCACATAGGGCAAGGTCTGCGACTCCAGCCAGCCCCTGCCCGCCAGCGCAATGATACCGAAGATGACTCCTATGCCTAGGAGCAGGGGTAGGATCCATCTGCACCGCGTGTAGTCGAGGCCGTACTTCACCATTCTTCAGGGCTGGGGTGGCTGGTGGGACAGGGATGGTCGTCTCTGCCACGGACTCAGCGACGCAAAGCAATGGGCACTTCTGCAAAGCTCCTGGACAGTGAGCACCGGTACCTACGACCGCGTGTGCAGATGTTTGAGAAAAGTCAGGAGAGACACAGCAGAGAGGGAGGGAGGGAAGAATGGAGGGAGGGATGGAGCTCCACCTAGATTCAGATGAGTAAGAGCTGCCACTGAGCAATAACCAGTTGAGCTGGGGAGAAACCTCCAGGCAGGGTTTATCTGTGGGATCTTCTCTGTCCTGCTGACAAGGGAACAAATCGGGTGCTGTTTACCCTCAGCATTTAACGCTTTCCTTCCTGACATCCCCACCAGCAGAAGAATCTCACAGCTGTGCTTACACCTTTCAGTCTCCTAAGGGATTTGCATTATGGCAGATGAAAACAGAGATAAGACAGGCAACTATTTGCATGAGAGGGTAATTGCTTCTGAAACTTGTCACATGGAGGCTGAAAGCTGCTTTTTTTGGACAATTGAAAAAATTCCCCTAGCCGCTGTAAAGCTAAGCCAATAAAGAACACGTGACCGTCCTCCCTTGCCCTTCTAGGGCACAGCTACAGGGGGGAAACCCCAACATCTATCATTAAAAATATAGTAGGATCTGGATATAGCCTAAGTGGGAGAACAAAAACAAGTTTTGAATTGACCGAGCCTTACAAACACTCCCTGTGCAGGGCTCTGGCTGTACACGCACTGCCTGGGACCTGTCAGAGCCTGTCTGCAGCGTGCTGAGAGCGGTGCAGAGAGATGAGCCATCACCTCTCTGTGCCCTGGAGGCCACCTCGCTGAGTGCGGGGCAGTTCTCTGTCTATCAGCTCAGAAGCGATATAGCCATGTTCCCTGCACTCTCTCTTTGAACTAACATCTGCTACAACCTCGGAGTTTGGTAGGGCACAATGCATGTACATCTGGAAGCAGCTGCAGCCCTTACAGATCAAAGCTGGTTTGTGTGAAACACAGTGAAGCCCAGAGGATGCAAATTATCCCTTGCTCCCATGGTGGATTTTGTCAGGTGGGATTCCATCCAAGTACTGACCCCATTTACTCACAGAAATTTACCATTGTATTGCAGCTCTCATGGTACAATGTGGCAGCCATACTGAGCTGCAAATTCCACAGCATTTCTCTGAATTAATATTCAGAAATCAATAATGGCCTAAATAAAAGAAATTAATAATTTACATTGCATTGATTCACTGTGCCCGAAGAGGCACTGAGCTCCAAACTGGAACATCCACCGCAATGAGCTCCAGCACAGTGAAGCAGTAGTAGCTCTGTCGTGAATGCAATTTGAACAGGTTAATATGACACTGTGCCTTATCTTCCATCAGAGACATCTTATTAGCCTGGTAGCAGATTAGCAGTGGTGTGGCTGCTTTCTCTCTTACTCTGGCTATCTGAAGCATCCTGCCAGCAGCTGCCCCATGGCACAGACACAGGCCAATATCCCTGCGGCCGTGAGAGGTCCTTCAGGGGCATCCAGCAGGTCTCTGTGAGAGCCGGAGATATTTTTACAGTTTTGCCCATTGAATTTTAATGTCACTGAAAGCTAAAGCAAACTACGAAGACACCTCAGCTGCTGTTTTGAGTTGGAAGTAAGAGACAATCTCACACATTTTTTTCTGTAAAGTGAACTTGAGGGAACACCATATCCTTAGAATAGAAGGTATCTTCTGTTGTAGTCCACATTTGTGCCATCCACAAGTTCAGTTACTTAATGTTCAAAATGCCATTTACCAGTTCTATAACACTGCAATATATCAATTTTTATGCATGACTTAAAAAAAATTACATTAAAGTGAATGTAATTTGAAGCTCACCCTTAGCACATTATGCTGGTACATGCAAGCTGTCCAAGTCTACTTAAACATGTTCTTTCTGTTGTCACAGCTGAGGTAGAAATGGGCACACTAGAATCCAAAAGATTGAGAGAACACAGATTTGGGTATTAAATTATTTTTAAAAGATAGCTTCAGAAACACTCATGAATGTGGCAGTAGAGTGTAGACAAGCCCTCACTCAGCTCTCTCTTGCCAAGTTTCAACCTTCTGCAAAATTAACTGCTTTCTACAGAAATAGCCAAATCAAGTTAAAGCAATTCTGTATTGGAAATCTAATATGAACTCAGGCGCTGTCATGCATTTGAGAACCAATGTTTGTTGAGGACTAAAATGGTCTTTCCTACATTTAGAATGCTCAGCTCTGTTTCAGGTAGGCACTTATGACTGAAGGATTTGTCATCAGTTTCTGCTATAGCTCACCTGTGGATGAAAGCATACTGTCAAAAATGTTAGCATTCACAAAGTGATACCACAGAGCACATTGTCACACTGTGAAAGAAAGGTGAGTAGTGTTCAGTCACCACGGGTGTTTCTATGTCTTGCCCATCTTTGTCATCCTTAAATAACTTAGAACTATAAGCAGTCTTCACATTCAGTCAAAGGGTAATTAGTGATATCTGGAAGAGCAGAGAGGGCTCATCATTTAAAGCTGATTAAATAATGTATCTATCTTGGATAATTCTGATATTCCTATGGCAAATAAGGGAAAATTATTGGAAACTTAAGTGATTTAAAGTGATGACTTGCCCTCCCCATGCTTTGTCTTTTGCAATGTACAAGCTGGGTGTTTACTTGAAAGAAAATGTTTGTTCTCCTTCTCTGGTATCTATGGATAGTCCCTCCTGACTAACACCAGCATCATCTGTTGAAAATAATATATTATCAATGTTAAAACTGTTTGTTAGATTGTATTGCACTTTCTGCAACTAAAAATACTGCTAATGAATCTTCATTATTACTTGAAGTAACTACTAGAGCTAAGAAGCATTAGAGCGAAAAATGCAAATATGCCATTTTCAGCCAAGACACAAATGGTTTTCTTAGTGGAAGGAGAAGCTTACAAGTGACTGGCAGCACATTTTCATTCGCCTGTAGTCTCTGACCTGGTCAGCTAAGCTGTATAAATGACTGGATTGACATACGCTGACCAGCTGTGGTTCATGTTCATGACTTTTGCAGCAAGCACATTTTCATTCTCAGATGTTCACACTGCTTATAAACAAGAAGTGCCCAGAGTTTGAATTTTAAAAGCTTTGCTAAGTTTATTTCATGATCTGTTCTCTTGTGTGCTGTCTTACATCTAACAAGTCACTCTGGGCAAATGAGAAACATTTTTAGCATGAGTTATCATAAATCTCCTAATTATTACTATTATCTTTATTTTATCTATTACTATTATCTTTAGTAATCCATTTACAACTATAGGTCCTTTTTTTTTTTTTTTCTTTTCTAATAATGCCAATCTGCTGTTTCTCTTCGGAAAGGGCTGCACTGCAGTTATTGTTACAACCACAGGCTATACAGTGATGCTACTCAAGTCAGCCAAATTGTACCTTGTAGTCAATACCCCGTATGCCCTGGGCAATAATGTTGTCAGTGTGACAAGTATTTCATCCACAGTAAGCACGTGCAGAAAAATACCTTTAGACATCAAAAGTGTTCACAGGGTAATCCAAGCTACAATTCCTCTACATTAGTTAGAACACTGGAAATATATTTTGTACAGGACCTGACCTTTACTTCTTTGCAAAGTAGGAACACTCCCCTAAGAAACGAACCCAGCTGAGATCTTGCAGTTTCCCACACACCAGCCCTTTCTGAGGGACTCTCTTGTGGTGGCCAGACACTGTGACTCCTCCAGGACACTTATGATGACCTGGGAGGGGTCAGTGCTCAGTCCTGCTGCTCTGCATTTTGGAAAGCCTTCCTCTATCTGCCCCACACAGCACAGGAAAGCTCTGCAGATGTTTGATACTTCCTCTTTTCACTGACTGCTGAGTTCAGAGGAAAATTCCCACTTGTTGCCATTTTAACAAGAGTCATCCAGGACCAGCCTGCTGTGGAACGTTCAAAGCCTGACCTATGCGCAGCACTGGTCGGCTCTTGTCAGTGAAGCTGGCTTGCCTCGACAGGACAAACACTTAGGTTTAAAAGGGCTTTCTTCCTTTCCTTAGCAAGGCTAAATGTGCAAACCAGTAAGTTTTAACATCCAAGACACAAACATGGAGCAGTATCCAGGACTGTCATTTATGTGAGCAATTCAAGACTGTATTAGGAAAACACAAATAAGGAAAACACAAGATTAGGAAAGTACAAAGTCTCTGTGTGCCTGAGCACTAATTAGTCAGCTAGTTTTTGCTAAAGGACATGATAAACTCTATATTGGAACAACAAATCCCCAGGTATTTCTTACAGATGCTCTGTAAAAGTTTGGTGAATTCAGTCAATGCCCCCTTCTCCCGTCAAATAGCTGAAATCAATGGTATTCTGTAAATCCACCATACAGTTAACAGCTGAGACAGCCTCGGACATTTTAACCATTGTGGATGTCTGTATCATCCTTGCATGGCTGTCAGGAACACAGGCTCTCTGGTGAGCACACAGAGTCATAGAATCAAAGAATCATAGCATGTTATATACAGGGATTTTATGAAATTGTGTGTAAGCAGTTAGATTGGTACAATCTACATATGGGATAATTTTACTTAATCTACTTGCTTTGGGCTCCACAGCTTCCCTGTGACACAGGTAACTAAATACTTGTCCTATGTAGTGGATCATAACAGTAACTCCTTGTAAAGCAGATAGCTCAGTTGCCTTAGGAGAGGAATAAAATCAGCTTTATGTATGTAATTCCCAGGTGCCACAGCCTTGCTACTTATGGTTCTCTGTCAAAGAAATAGCTTGCACTTGCTATGTCTTATGGGTCAGTTGGGAACAGCTCCTTCTTTAAGCACTCTGAGATTTACAGATATGACATGCACACCAAGCATATCTTTTAATAGTTTCAGCCAGGAATTTTCTCTTTGAGATTCTCCAGCGAAAAGTGGGATTTTGCTGAAACCAATGTGTTACACGAAAATTACCTCTTCAGTTTTAATTGTTTGATATGAAATTGATTTAACATACAGGCTGAATTGAAAATGCTGGTGTCTTAGCAACATTTTCAACTTAACCTATTGTCTTGATACAAAATGGCAATTATGATTTTCCCAAGTTTGGTTTTGAAAGTTGGTTTATTTTTCTATTCCAAATCAGAACAGAAATTAATTTTCAAATCGCTTACAAAATACCCTGCATTCACAAAGACCTCTGTGAAAAATAGTATGTGTTGTCCACATTCCCATAAATAAATAAAAAGCAGCAGTCATACCAACTCTTCTAGCGTTATCCAATCCTGCAAAGATGAACCTATGAAGCATGCAATTATTTTCTATTTATTAGGTATTTATTTATATTAATTATATTATACAATACAAAGTTCTTACATTATTATTTATCTTGATTATAGCTATAATATTATAAAGCATGTTTTATCCTACAGTCTTTATTATAAAGACAGCCTTATTAAATTTAGTCTTTCAAAAATCCTAATGAAAAACCCCTTTGGATTATTCTGACAAGTCCCAAGTAATTTAAATATAATTTTATAGAGGTAAAATTTGAGGGCATTGGATTTTTCCCTGGAATTTCTAGATGTTGAGTTTCATACTTGGAGCAGCTTTGCTCACACCTTTGGACACCAGGAAGTCCCAGAGTAAAGGCTGTTTACTGTACCAGTGCAGACCTGCACCATGGATTCATTGGACCTACCTTATAAATGCAGTGCACATGAACAGCAAAACTGACACATTCTTGGTCAATAGGATCTACAGATAAACTGCTGCACCTGTGCAGTAACATATACCAGGTTCTGTGAACTCATTGCGCATGGATTTCACTACTGCTGTATAGACAACTGTTAGAGGAATTGCATAAAAAAAGGGACCATCCCTATTTTTGACAAATACATCCTCCAGATTTGATTAAACTTTATTCTGATTGTGAGTATCATCTACCGAGTTCATTTAAAAACCTGTCCAATTTCACCTGCTGCTACAGAATAATCTTGTGTTTCAGGGGGCTCTTCCACATTGCCAATAACCTTCACTGCTCTGAGTTGTGGGACCAATACCTCAGCTCTCTCAGCTGTTGTGCATCTCCTAAAACATCCCAGTTTCCACAGATATATATGCTTGGTTCATCATTAATTTGTAAGTGTTCAATGACCTCAGCAACTCTTTGTGTGTGTGAGTGCAACATTTTCTTTTAGCATGTGGGTGGTTTTGTTTCTAGAGTGCTTATCACCATAACAACCCCTCCCCCTCCTGAATGATCTGTTACTACACTCTTTTGATTTATGTATGTATTCATGGTCCAAAAGTCCTTGTATGCAGGATGTAAAAGTCAGGTGAGTGCTCTTTTAGAATTCTTCCTTGACAATGAATTGTCTAAAAAATTAGTCATTTGTTGCGTCAACTGAAAATACAAAATCTCTGTGGGGTGTGGCAGCTGTTTCCCATATCCATGAGATTTAAGCATTAATCATCCCATTCAGGTCAATTAGCCTTCCGTAGCACTCAGTCATGCACATTTTTGATTGCTCATAACTCCCCCTGAGACAAGGGCCAAGTGTGATCAGATTCTCCTGAACCGCTCTCTCTTCTCCGGCGCTGGATTAGAAGGAGTGACCCTGCATCATGAACCTCCCTGGAGCTGTTCAGAGGATTTTAGTGAGCACAGATTTAGGCTGCAACTTAATCAAGACTGGTAGCTAAACAAGTACAAATTTTCTTCTTGTCAAAAGAAAACCTCCAATTATCTTCAGAGCATTTAGGAAAATCTAAAAGGAAATATTTGCCCTATTTGTGTATTTAAAATTAAGAGTAGTTGAGAGGGGGTAGACACAAAACCAAAGCAAAAGGAAACCCATGCAAGGCACCAGAATCCAGGGGAGTAAGCGTATTTAAAAATGAAGACATTTAAGGAAGAGGACAGGTTAAAAGAAGCAAACAGGAGAATGATGAACCTGTCTTTCCAGAAATGAAAAGCCAGAGGCTGGTGTAAGACAGCTGTGACTGACAGATTCGCTCCCTGTAAAAATGCTAGGGGGAAAGGAGTTGTTCAGATTACAGAATGACACTAGCACAGGGTTATAATGTGGGCCACACATTTTCTGAGGTTAAAAATGGGAAGGTTTCTAATCATGGGAGAATTGCAGCCTTCCACTGAAAAGAGCATGCCAGTATACCATCTCTTTCTCACTACTTGAAGTTCTTGATCAGTATAGGAAAGGCACGTGGAACAGTTTTGATAAAGAACAACCTTCCCACATTCATGACTTCCTGTAGACTGTTGTGTACTTAAAAAGTTTAGAGTTCCCCCTTAAGCTGTGATGCAGTTAAGAGGCTTTGGCTTTGCAAAGAACATTCTATGCCTAGCATTTCCAAAGAAAGTGCACAGACATGTTTTGCAGTGTATACTCAAGCTTATTTGACTGGAAAATGAAGTTGCTGCCTCCTGGACATGAGGCCTTTAACTTCATTTTATTAACCCAACACTTTACCGATACTGATATTCATGTTAAGAGAAGGAAAGACTATTTGTTTGAGTTTATGATATTAACACATGAACCACAAACACCACCAAGTTTCTACAACAGTCAGTTAAAACATTTTTAATTAAGCCACCACATTTGAAAGAAGTGTCACATACATTAGTATCACTTGAAAATAATTAATGACTATCTGCAATGGCTTTCTCTGGAACATCTTTATTGCGTAATATGCTGGTTATGCTTCTGCCCCTCCCAGCACATTCAGAGCCAAGTTTATTTTACAATTGTGTTTTTTTGACAAGTTATGACAGTGCTTATAAGAAAGTATACAAAAGACTTAAATTATGCTAAACCAAATTACCATACCATCCTCCCTCTCAATAGGAAAGGTGTCCATTTTCTTACGTTTTTTTCCCCTCCTTCTCAGCTTAAGCTGTGGAAGGATTTTCCAGACTTGAGATTCTCTGCTGTGTTTTGAATTCACTAGAAGTAATTACTATCATTACTTATGATACAGGTAAGTCTACACAATATTCCCCACCAGCCAGTATTGCACAGAAAAGGAAAAAAAACCAAACAAAAAAAGGGACACATTTGTCACAGAATTCTCTTATTCAGCAGGAATCACAAATACAATTGATTGTATATGTCACAACTGAGCTCGTAACACAGTTCTGAAGTCTGTAGACATTTATGCTCTGTAAAATTATAAAATACAGGTCTTGAAGGGACCTTCAGGAGTCACATGACCTTTCCAAAACAGGATCACGTAGACAGTATTGTCAAATTAAAAAAGGTGGTACAAAATTGAAAGCTATAAAATATATAATACAAGAAATGCTGGGCATTGCAAAATATTCGCTGCAAATTACTTTAGCTTTACAGTATGTTGATTAACGCTTTTTAAGTTGTATTTTGTACATGTGCATGAATACACATACCCATACACTTACCCTCTCCTAACTACTGGGTTCATGAGAGTAAGAAATAACAGAGTAACACGCTTTCCCCCCCTACCTGTACCCCCCCTCATTCTGCCTTTGATAGAGATACTTCTCCCATAGCTAGAGGAGGAGCTCCAAAAATAAGCTCCTTTCCTCTCTCCCCAGCTGAATAAAGCCCTGACAAAGATTATAGACCATAATTAAATCTGCTATAAGCTGCTGCAGGTCCATGACCAACACAGACACGGCTCTGCTTAGCTGGAATACTTACTTAGTATTGCTGACTGCAGAAACACAAACAAGGAGCCAGCCAGATTACTCTAACACAGATGTCTGTATGAAGTTTGCATACATAAATTGCTCACAGAACTGCTTATCTATTTTTACCTGTTACCTCTAGTGACTCATAAAGCAGCCCCAAGTTTACTAAACTGAGGTATCTACAGTATTAGAAACTTTTGGAGGTTTTCAGGTACCTTATGCTAAGATTTCCCTCCAAAGCACACTGATAATTAAAACACTGCAGTTTTAAAAAGGCAGACAAATAGAACAGTTCATATTTCTACTCATAGATATTTTCTAAATCAGCATCCCTAAAATACTCTATAAAATGTATGTAGCTTTAACATCTGACATTTTATTGATTGTCTATATGGCAACATATATTAAACACATATACGTGACTCCATCACAAGTCCTGCTGTGGCCACAAACCCACCAATGTTACATTAGCCACTGTTACACACATCACCTCCATGCTTTAGAGAAGCTCTCTGTCCAACAGCATAAAACGGTGGAAAATAAATTTTAATTTTATTTTCCCCTTAATTCAAATAACTATTAGTCAACAACAGTACAGTAACAAGAAAAGATATTTAGGCAGCAAGTGACTGTGACAGTCTCAGGGAAGTTCCTTCCTTGGGACTTTGATGGAAGAGAAAGCATTCTAGCATTCTTTGGAAGGCTGGTTTTTTTTCTAGTTCCATTTAATGCAATTTTGTCAGAGGGGAAAAAAAAAATCTTGCAGGACCAACTAATGGGTTGTTTAAATTCTATCCTCTTCCTTTCTACACTTGAAACACTATCATCTTTATTCGTAAGCAAATGTTTGAATGAAATAAGAATGACTCAACCGGTTGGGAGGGGAAGGAGCAAGTAAACCACCCAAATAGAATTAAATAATACTTTTGGTAAAACCTATTTGTTTAAAGATGCCAATGTTTTACCTAATTTATTGCCAGGGATAGTAAGAAATACTCTGGTGAAATAAGGTGGGTTTTTCCAGTCTCCTGTATCACACCAGATGTACATTAGAGGTTCTCCTCTGTTGTTTTGACATTGACTGTACTTGGATTTTATCTCTCAGTTTAAGTAAGGTGCTCTCTCTGGGGAGGAGTAGTAATAGGTAGGCTTGATGTTTCCCAGGACTTCATCTTCCCAGTTGGGGAGGCAGCAGAAGAAAAAAGCACAACCTATTACAACGACAGTGCTGGCCCAACCAAAGCCATAGGCCCAGCTGAACATATTATCTCCCGTCAGTGGAATATCTTCTGTGAATTTCACTGGGTAAATAACCAAGCCAATGATCTGGAACGCAGCTAGAGTGAGAAAAAAAAAGAAAAGCAGGAGTAAATTACAATGAATGTATTACAGTTCCCACTAAAAAATGGTACCTGGAGATAACTGCATTTTTAAGATATGTAAGGATTAGCTTCAGTCCTGCAATCAAATCTGCATTCCTGCAATCAAATCTGCATTCTTACAGAGGTACGTGACTTCTGGCCAAGGCAGGTCCCCACACCTATCTGATTGCAGCAGCTACAGCTGACATTGCCAGGTTGCTAAGGCACATACCTGCATGCCGTGACCAGCCCTGTCCTACAGGGAGGCACCGTGAACCCTACGGGGCCAGTTACCTCCCATAGCCCTGTTGTCCCTCCTCCCATCAGAAAGGTGGGAAGCACCCAGGGCTCTCAGCTCCTAAGTCTTATTATGTGACATGCAGGGGCAAAGGTGTTGGGTGTCCCTGTACAGTGCCTTTGGGAAAGTGTGAACTGACAAAGCCCACTGAAGCTTCCCTAACCATTATCCTCTCAGAACAACCTTTCCTTGTTCTGCATGAAAATGAGTCATAAACCAGACGAAGACAGCTAATTTCATAAGGGAGGCTCCATCTAGCATGTTTTTCTGCTGATGCCTGTTTTACATCTCAAATAGCCTTGTCTTTGTGCCCAGCCTTACCAACAACAAAGAGCAAGCCTCCAATTCCTCGCACAAAGTTGAAGCGGAGAATCTCGATCGAGAACGCGATGACTGCAAGAGCAAAGCAGATGACCAGGATCACAAAGCCAACCAGGTATGTGGCAGCTGCTGCTCTCCCCCATCCTTGAAGAGAAAACAAGAAAGATGTTATACACAGCAGTAGGCTGCTGTTGGTCATTGCAATTCTTTGGTGTTCTTTAATCATTTTTAATTGAAATCCTTTGAGAAGCATGTCCTTCTTTCAAAGCAATACTCAATGCCTCCAAAAATACACAGCTACAGAGCAGAGAGCCACGATCATTGCAGGAGCAGCACAGAACTCCCTGCCCCACTAGCTTGTCTTGCTGAAAAGGGGGGTATAATGCAGTATAGAACAGAGATAACACCTTCAAACTCCGTATCTGTAAGACACTCACAGATGTCTGAGAAGATAGGGCACACAACTGCTGACAATGCACTTTATCGTTACAGCTTACAAAAGTTTACAAAACCACTTCCATGCACAGGGAAGTGTGAAGGCAGACAAGAGGGTACCACCACAGGAGATAACTGCTGGGAAATAACAGTGCCGTCAGCATACAACTTCTTCCTGTTTGTTTGTGACAAGAATAGTTCACATGGAGCAAAATTAGCATGACCAAAAAGAAATAAATTTGGAATAGCTGAAAAGATGACAAAAAGAAAGTTCTTGAAGGTAAATGTCTATTCACAGATAAAATGTATCAGGTGGAAGAGAAACAGTGAAATCTGACTTAAAAGCTGAAGAGCCCTCTTTGAATCATTACTTTGACATCTGATGGAACAGGGTGGTGGAGATACTTAGGATCAAGCTACTGCATGCTGGAGAGGCTCAGGTAAGAAGCAAGTGGCTGTATTCCAGCGGAGCAACACCAGCACCCAGAATTCACCCACCACAGGCCAGGGCCAAAGCAACAGTGGAAAGAAAACATCCTAGAAAAAAGCCAGCAATTCCAATTTTTGCAGTAACACTGCCACACAAAAAGGCCCTCAAAGACCCTGTCCTCTTCAGAAACCAAGTAATTGAGGTGAACACGGTGCAAACAACTACAAGCAAAGGTGTTCCTGCCCTGGAGGCAGGATACCTGCCCACAAGGGCAAAACCATACTGGCTAGTGCTTTGTTTTCCAGTCAGCTGTCATCACAGTTCAATTCCCACATCTACATAATGTGGGTTTTTACTTTCACACACTCAGACAAAGGTAGGGCCAGATCCCGAGCTGCCTCTAATGTAGGAATAAAGAGGGCAGTGAGATCTAGGTCAGAACATTAAAAAAAACCAAACAAAACACAAAAATCTTTCATCAGAGCTGTCCATTCCAACACTGTTGAAGTGACTTTGGAGATATCCTGCTTTCAATGTCAACTCCATTCTTTCTGCTCAAAAAGTAAGAAGAAGAAGGCAGTAAAATAAACTTTTCCCAGAGTTATAAACCTCCCCATTAATCCATGTACTCTACTATTTGTACAAATGGGGAAAAATAATAACTTGAGACAGAGAGTGAAGTAAAACTCTCTCAGACACCCCGACTACATACTTCAATTCACTATCTGAAAGCAAAGCATTGTTTTATGGCAATTTTAATTAGATCAGCTTGAACTGGTTTCCTTCCC
>VWZG01008859.1:61457-77533 GCA_013396735.1 Grallaria varia
CCCCCCCCGTATTCCAACAGCAAAAGTGAAATACAGCAGGTATCCATCAGCCAAATCTCTGCCCAAAACTCCCAACCACCACCATTGTCACTGAAGACAATAAAGCTGACATAGCAAAGGCAAGGAAAAAGGGGTTTTTTCCCCCTCTCCCTTCTTGGAGCTACTCAAGACAGCAAAACCTTTTCAAATTAGTTTCTCCGTCAGCTAGTTGTACATGTTTCATACCCCTTACCTAAGAGAATGCTGAGGGGGAGGGAGGGAGGACACCCGATGAATAACTGAAGATTAAAACTATGTCAGCAGTCTGATAAAATATTTTTGTACAAAATATCCTCAGACATACCTAACGCAGGCATTGAATATTGTCTCCACAACAGGGTTTCTTTAGTGATAACTAATGTAAAGGGATATGTAACTATTATGCACAGTGCAATTGCACAGCCAATTCAGGCTAAATGATCTAGGAAAGCTATTTATCAATATTTTCCCTATTAAGAAAAAGAAAAAAAAGCACAACAAGTAGAAGGAACACTTAGTTATCATAGCATATTCCCTTTCATTTCATTATATATGCTGACAAGATGTTGGAAGACAAAGCTGGCATCTGTTTGATAAAACTGAGGTTGCAAACTCAAATAGACCTGCAGGTTAGACACCTTGAGGTTTGGTGCAACACAAACACAACCAGAGGAGTACAGGCCAGAATGCCTGCAGTGCTCTCTCTGCCATTTTCATATCATCTGTGCTTATTTTACAAGCGTAACAAGCTTTTGGATACAGGTCAGCCCCAGCTCTGCTCAAAGTGATTTATTTTCTTGTCTCTGGCAATATGAAAATGACAACACATATGGCTGTGGGAGATATCTTGTCAGGAAGATTAATATCAAGCTCAGCTTTGTTTTGGGTCTTCAGAAAGAGTGCAGCAGTAGACACCACCATTATGAAATTCGGTGAGTTTTGTGCTCACATGTGATAGAGCTCAGTGCTGGTGACCCCGTAACTTCATCTTTCTCCTGCTGGATTATCTTTTCCAACAGCAGTTAACAGCAGGTTGATACTGACAGCACCTGATAAGACTGAGTCATAGGTGCTGGCCACAGCACTAGATGGGCGTGGTATTGGCTGGGCTAGTATAGGTACGAGTCAGCCACTGAACAACCAGCCTGCCACTTGGACACTTGTGGGAATTACAGGAAGAGCAGCAAAAACCTCTGGACTTATATATACAATGTAAGAGAAATCTCAAAAATTAACCATAAGTCTCATAATAAGTGACAGATGAGAGAGATTGGGATTGGAGGCTGCATCTTTCCTGACCACAGGGTGCAGCACTATTGTGTTTCTTATCCACAAGAACTGTTGCTACCCCCACCAATACGGAGAGCTTTCAACAGAGGGGCTGCTGTTTCTCCATGCATGATTCCCCTCATCCCTATACCTATCAAGTCAGGCTTTCCTGGCTCCTTGCCTCTCTAAAGGCTTCTGAGAGCTGGTTGAATACCTGGAGGCACCCAGCTCTTCTGCCTGTCTGAAAGATACTCCCTCTGCAGCTCCCAGCTGCCGGGAGAAAGGTACAAGTTAACCCTCTCACTGTTTGCTGCCTTAAGAGCTGGAGAGACCTGCTCACCCTGAGAGAATGACAGATCAGCCCCAGCTTCTAGCTGGTTTATACTCAGAAGTACCTTGTAATCACAAGATATTTAGCCAGGATTTAAGTTTTCCATAAAAATAGAAAATTATCAGGTATATGCATTTGGCAGACAGAGCATTTCAGACAAATATGATGTTTGTTTATGAAATCACCCAATAACACTACAGTAGTTTGAAGCTGCATAAAAATAAATGCAGGAGAATAGGAGAGCAGAAAAGCAGAAAAACAGTCAGAGGTATTAGTGTTCCCATGTTGGCTTGGCCTCAAAGACTAATAAAGTTCTTTGCATCTAATCAGCAGAAAAGTGTTTATCAATTAGGTAGTGTTGAAAGAACATTAAAAAAAACAATTGTTCTGGAGCCGAAGGTCTATAATTATTAAAAAGGATTAAGAGTTTCATTACATAGCACTACATTACATTAATGATTGCTACAGAAAGGAAAGAATCTGCAAATGTTATCATGCAAATAACTAGGAGGGGTCAGGATTGCTTAATGTTAATGATGAGCGCCGGTAATATGATGAAATTAAAAGAAAGCAAGCAACAGAGCCTTAGTGTTAGGTACATTTCCTGATTTCATGTGGCCATGCCTCAGCCTTATCCTCATCAGGGAGAAGATGGAATCTCTACAGACTAAAATATTTAAATCTAGTTTTCCCTTTAGGGTTAATAAAAGAGCTGGGAAAATAGTCTAGCAGGAAGATGAACTTCTACAGAATTTGAAGTAACAGGACTTTCTCATCTTCATTCACTTACTTTCAAAAGCAAAAGCTAGTTTGTTAGCTTACAGATAACTGGAATCTTAGGGTAGAAGTTTTTATCATGACGTGCATAGATGGGGTATGTTTTACATTGTAGCTAAAATATTCTTCTGTATATAAATGGCAGTAGCAATTTTTGTTTGGCTTTGAGAACCCATTACATAGAATATCCACAAAATCTGATTTTGTTGATATAATAAGGGAGTAGTGGACTGTGAACAAATGAGCACTGTCATTCTATTTTCTTACTCAGATAACGTGCAAACCTCTATGGTAGCATGACTGGTGAAGGGAAACTATGTGCATACCCACCACATGCACAGAAGAGTCCAGAATCAAAGGTTTGTTAGGAAGGCTGGTTGGAAATTATTACTGGGAATTACAACTGATTTGGCTTTTGGAGTGCAGGAAAAGCAATTGTTATACTACCAAATTACTAAAAACAAGCCCTCTAGTACCAATTTGGCATAAATCAGTTGGCTCTCCCGGGAGTTGAGGAGAGGCACAATCCTATGTATTTCCAACTTTTAAAGTCTTTGGGTTGTTAGCAGTGCCAGTGCACCTGCCCCAGAGCCAGCAATGCACACTGGCAGAGACTCAAGCCTCACCCGTTCACTGGCTTTTTTTTACTGGGGAATTGCAGTAAATGTTTTCTGGGTGTAGGTAGGGACACCAACTACTATGCCTTTCATTAGCATTTTCCAAGTGAAATTCAACACACTTGAATACGTCCTGGCGTTGTAAATCAGACAGAAGCATGCCTGAAAAGAGGTGTACTGAAAAGATAAGCATACATCTAAATTCCTCCTTTATTTACCTGGCCCCTCAGTGAAGTCGACATACGGCCTCAGCTTCACCAGTAATCTGTGGTATCAAAGTCCATACTTCTAGGGACACAGGTACTGTGTCACAGCTGCAGTGAAATATGATTCACAAAGGCTGGGCTCCTACTTCAAGGTTCCACCTTTTTTTTCCCCTTTCCCTTTTTTTTTCTTTTTTTTGGCACTTACTATGAATGTTTCCCTTTTCCTTCATTGGCTGTTGTGTACTTAATGAATACCAACTGACTGTTAGGAATGTAAAGTTTTAACTTAATGAGGTTACCTTTACTGCACACATAAACGCCCTTTCACAGTGTTAATTCAAAGCAAAGTCACTGGGAGCAGCTGTTCAGAACCAGGAGGATACAGCCACCCACAAATACTGTCCCTAAACTTACAGCCTCATCAGTATAATCACCCTCTTCAAGTAATGCACTGCAAATAATCCTTGTCATAGCTGATGATTTACTGATACGTTTTAAACACACAGTCAACAATTTGATCCTGCAATGGTTCAGATTAAGTCATCCTGAGTCATATTGTAGTGCAGTGCACCACCTCTGAATTGCTACATTTTTATAATACACGGACCCTGCCAGCCAGGGTACTTCCCAGGCACAAACCAGTGCAGAACTAAACAAAATCCCTTTCGTGCCTCCCTATCAAATGACATCCTACTCTTCTTTCTCCCTTTCACTTTGTCCCTCTCACGCAGTATTTGCAAATGTGCACTCCCATTTGCAAATCTCTATTTGTCTATTCCTGCCCCTTTCCCCTCATTTAAAATAAGTGACTTGACTGCTTTTTCTCTTCCTTTTCTTAGTACACATGCCACAGCTCAATTAAGAAGTTGTCAAATAGAACTTTCTGTTAATGGAGATTCACTTTGAAGTCTTCATTTAATCGGGAGAGGTGGAGGATGGTTAGTGCACAGCAGTTATTGTATGTAAAACACAAGTTATGCATCTCAATTAGTTAACTTCTATTTTCCTGCAGCAGTGCTGTAAATGCCTGCTAGACATTTTTTCTTTTGTAAATGTCCTCACCTATATTTTGGGATTAATTGCATTAGCATAGGAAAAAAGGAAACAAAATAAATCAAGCCTAAACTCATGTGTTACATCCTGTCTCTAGATGTAAATACTCTTTTAGTAGACAGAGGCATTGATGTTATGAAAATTTGAAAAGAGGCAAACTGGTATAAATAAGACAAGGATTTAAATAAGTTTTTGTTTAAATAAGCCAAGTCAAGGATACTGTTCTTCTCTGTCAGCCTGTTGACTAGAAAAAACAGCCGAAAATTACTTGTGCCCAACAACACTGAGGGCTGACACAAGGCACACACCCATCAATACTCAGAGATGTGAGAAGTAGCGTCACTACAGGAGAAAACAAATTTCAGCAGCTGTACCGTATTAACACTTTATCCGTTTGCAATGCAAATTTCAGCAGCTCTACTACTCAGTCTAATGGGAGAGATCGATATTTTTATCTCACTAGCCAGATTTCTTCCACCTACAGTAAGGCCTGAAGTCATCACCAGGCTGAGAAACAAAGACGCTTGGCTTATGCATGAGTGTTGCAATGAAAAGCTTCTGGAAGTCAGTCTGCTGTGCTCAGGAACCAAGGGATCTGCGTGGGGAAGCAGTCCCAGCTCTCCCAGCTGAAACACACCCTTCCAGCTTCCCAGTCCCTAAAGAACCCTCATCCAGGATCTTAAGGCGGGTCTGCTTATTTGTCCAGAAATATTTTGGTTTAGGGAAAAGCAGATGTAATCAGACCCATGTGTTCTAGCAATAAAACAAGAAGTACCCCAAAAGACCCAGAAACTGAGAGCGTGCAGTAAGAAGGTTACATTGGCGACGCCAGATACAGAAGCGACTCAGCAAGTTGAAACAGAGGCACAATTATCCCTGATCTAGGCCCCAGTGCAACAGAGAGGTACACAAAGGAATGCTTTTTTTTCTGCTTGCAAACCCACATCAACCCATTTTAAGCTGCAGGTCAGAAGACACTTTAATAGCTGCACTCCCTTGGCCAGGCAGTGTTAAATAAAGGAGCTGTCTACCTCCAAAGAGCCAGGGAAAGACCATTTTACTACTGTCCAGGTGTGGTTCTGCATAGAACACCCTGCATGAAGGTTTCCACACTCACCATCAGGCCAGGGAGAGGTTACCAGCACAGGGAGGGGAGTTCACTAGTGCCAGGTAAGGCTGCTGGGACTGCAGCCTGCCGAGAGCTCAGGGAAAGCAAAGTGACGGACTTGTAGCCAGTTGGCTACCTTATTCTGGCTGTAAAATAACTTCGGAAAAACTCAAAATACCAACACCCCAGCTTCTCAGTGTTGTACTGATTAAAAAAGCGATCTCTCTGAAGCAGTCGAGAACTGCATTTCTTTGCTGGTTTAAGCCCTAAAGCAGCACAAGTACTGGTTCTGCAAGGGAAACTCCATCCCAGAAAGAGACTGCTCCACAGCAGGGATAGGGAGAGTCCATGGCCACAGCACTCACTGCCCCGGGTCCTTCGGAGCGCTTCTCACTCACCATAGTCCATGAGGGATTCGCAATTCCAGTTGAGGTCCTCCTCGCCCCGCGTGCAGCTCTCCCATAGCGACGCTTGCTGCACGTAGGGCTCCGACTCGGACTCCAGCCACCCCCGGCCAGCCAGGGCGATGATGCCCATGATGATGGCAAGGCCCAGCAGCAGGGGCAGGAGCCACCTGCACCTCCAGCAGGCGAGGCCGCACACCACCATGCTGCCCGGCCGGCGGGGCTCGCAGCGAGCCCGGGTGTCGCGCGTAGGGTGCGGCGGGGACGCTCCGCCGGGACTGGAGACTGTGTACGCCCCAGTGCGAGCCGGGCTTTAAGGCGCCGGGGAGGAGGCAGTCCCACCCACATTCCTCTGACTAAGCCCGCCGGCGGCGGCGGCCCCGACCGGTGGGGCCGGCGGAGAGGAGCGGAGCGGAGCGAAGCGCAGCGAAGGGAAGGCAGTGCAGGGCAAGCCCGCTCTCCGCTCGGCCCCGGCTCCGCGCCGGCCCCGCGAACCCCCGTCCCTTCGCTCGCCCCATCCGGGCTCGCCCCGTCTGGGCTCACCCTTGCATTTATCCTCCTGCTGGCTGCCACCCTCCCACACCCGCACCCGCTTCTCCGTCGTGGCCCCGGCACAGCAGAACGCAACCACAGCGAAAAAATCTTTCGGTTCTCGGGGTTCCATGTGCCCCGCCGTCCTCACGGGGGCTGCAGCTCATCTTTCTCCTTTCTGTTCACTGGATAGACCGACCGGCATTGCCTGACATTGATAATACCGATGGTGTGAGCCATTTCAGGCATCAAAAGCTTGCAATAAGTTGCTGTGCAGTTGAAAAAAACACCTAAAAGAAAGTGTCATATGAGGATGGGAACGTGACATTATTAACAAGGAAACCATCACTTGTCTCACATCAGGCTCAGCATTAAACAAATGTGTTTTTCCTAATGGCCATCTAATGAGTGTTTGAAGCTGTGCTCCAGCTTCTAAGCAGGCTGTGCCAGACACAGCCCAACAGTGGTACTCAGGACCCATGTGCCCTGATCTTTTCCCACTCTGTGTGTGGAAATGCACTCCAAGATGCAAGACGACCAAAATGAAGGCTTCCTCATCCCACAGCATGAATGAACACCCAAAATTTTGGTCATGGGAGAAGCACTTCTCTACACACATCCCATAGTGTCATGCCATTTCCCAGCACCAAGGCAAACTCATCATATGAGCCCATCACAGGATTAGGGGTGATTAGATGTTGGGTACACAGCTCACACATTTGATTGAGTCCTGGAGCAGCTTCTAGGCCTCAGCAAAGAGGTCAGTAGGAAGACAATTCTCTGAGATCTGAAGGGCTGAAAAAGAATAGGGGATGAGGGGGATTACATGGGTTTAATGGGGAATGGGGATGTAGGAGTCCTTATTGGACTGCGTCAACTGGGATTTTGTCACAGCTGTGTCACATATGATCAAACTGTGCCCAATGTCAATTCCTCAAAAGATATTCAGGGGAGGTGCCCTGTGCAGAGGGGTGGTCAACCTCATCTGAGTACTGATTGCTGGCAAATATTAGGAAACAGATTGTGATCCTAAAATCACAACAATAAGATGATATCACTACGGACAATTTGCAAAAATCTCGGGCAGTTTACCTCAATCATTGGAGAGTTTCATCAGCCCTCTCAATGTCCTTATAGTCAATCCTACCCTTCAGATTTCATTCCAGATTCTCAGTAAAACAGAGCTGTAAATAAATGTTGACAGAACTACTTGTGAGCCTAAGCCATCAGCACACAGTTTTTGCACAGAGAAGTAATGGCAGAACATGATCATCTCTTTGCCACTACAGCAGAACTTCATTTGTGCAGTGCCAAGTGGTGATATTCCAACAGTCTCACTATCAGCACCCAAGTCACCTCCGAAGGAGATGGAGTAAGTACTTTCTTCAGCACAAAAAGGGAGAGCTGTTGGAAGAGAAGTGAGGTTAAATTTCATCCATTTTGCAAGAAATAAAGTAGGAATGCACTGCCCAGGAAAGTGTTTTCTTCATTACAAGGTCAAAGTTAGAGAGTTTCCCCAGGTCAGACAGGAATGTAGAGCTGGCTCCCATTTTTAGCAGTTGTGTTACTTGGTTTCCTCAGGCTGTGCCTGCACCTGGAGTGCATCAATGCCCAGACATTTCAGAAGCCCTGAGAGCAGCTTCCAAGCCCACCTCTGGCATTAGTGGCTTCTGTGGCCTACCCGCTTCTCCCAGTGACCCTATGAAGATTGAAATGTCATCTTTTCCTTTCATTTTAAATATCCAGCTTTTAAACAATTGGGAAATCCAGCTAAAGTTAAAAGACACTATACCAAACATTCCATTCTCTATGACTGAAGGTCTACAACACAGTCAATGAAGTTACCTGCCTCCAGTCCCAATGATACTTGGATTTAGTAGTCAGGAAACCTAGCAAACTAATAAACCAGTGCCTCCTGCAGCCAAATAGGCAGCTCCAGCAGCATATGTAGTTTTTCTCACCTCTGGGCTGTATAACCCATATTTTCACAGAGACCAGATGGTAGGAGTCAGCTCTGTGAGGCTGCAATGATACACGCATGCAAAACATGTAGTGCTATGATCATGAGGAAAAGATGTCCTAATACATAATAAAACAAACAGGAGTTTTGTTTTACTAAACACCAAACCTGCCTGAATCTATCTGAGCTTTCTGGATCAAGCTGCTCTGCCAAGTATACATTGTCTTCAGCCATGAACACAGCTATGTGTTCTGTAGTTATAGATACTTTCCCCATTTTTTTCTTTAACCATGGAAAAAAGAGTCATAAGCTTCTTTCACCATCACTACCCTTACCTTTGTTTATTTATTATGTGAATAATAAAATAATTTCATAATCTTTGTGGCTGTATAGAAATATTTTTCTCTGCAGTGTAATGAGGGATATACATCTCTAGTAGGTGGTGGAGTAAATAATTTACCACTGCTGGCAATCATTCACCCAGTTATCAGAGAAAACCAAGTAGTGCTGAGTTAAGGTCAGAGATCAGCTCATTCCCAGCCAGGTATGGCTGGGCTCTCACAGGCTTTGAAATGAGCCAGTGGGAATCTGTAGGCTGGTTGCCAAGAGTGCATTTTGGGGAGGAGAGGAGAAGGGGGACACATGGTGGGTAGCACAGTGCCAAAGGTATCCTTCTGCCCTGCAGCAGGAAGTCACCTCAGGGCTGGGGTGCCTTTTCTTTATCCATTTTACCTGACTATGTTTTCTAGCCTGTTTACCTTTCAGCCAAAACCATTAGGAAAAAAACCCAGTGTCCACAGTCTGAATATCTGTTGTAAATCCAATTATTTTGTAATTCATGGGTGTTGTCCTTCAGCAGCGTCTTATGCTCACTTTCCTTCATGTCCAAGTGCCCCAATTCTACTTAATGTCTCTTCAGGCATCACAGGCATAATACCTAATTAGCATCACCTAAACAGGATAGTCATTCAACCCATAAAACAGGATAGGGATGGGCTGTACTTAGTACAACCTGCAACAACTACTCCATCAGTATTTCCATTCAAATTTCGATTTCCTCATGTGTGCTCAAAAGCTGCCATTATCTGAATTTATAAGAAAGCAATTTTTCTGTCCAGCTCTTGTTAGTAGCCCTTGGTTGAACTCAGTTTACATCAGAGACTCATCTGGGGCTGGCATAGATGAAATACACTGACTCTCTGCAACTGATGTGTTATCAAGCCTGTTTCAAAAGCCTTGTGAAAATACTAGGGCAACAGTTTGGTCTGCAGAGATGTGACTAACCCTTTCTCATTCCAGCAAGAGGTGCTTTGCGTGACTCCATCAGCCTGAGATGACCTAAAATCTTTGAAAAAAATAGATAGCAAAGAGTCCTCCTTCTGTGCACAAGGTACCTTATTGTTGCCATACAGACAGTCGTAAATCTGCACGTGTGCTCACTAACTCCAGCTTTCTACACTTAGGTTGTACAGCGGACTCTCTATTGTCCCGGAGTTGCACTGGGGAAATTCTGCTTATATTAAAGGAAATGTCAGAATCCCAGTGGCAGGGATTTTACCCCAGAGCTCTCTAGAGGCCTCAGGCTCACTTAGATCATGCCCACACAATATCTAGGGTCTTCAAAAAACTAAGGTGTATGAACTGGTTGCTGCAGCTTTTCCTCCTTTACCTCATCCTCTCATTTGCATTTCCAAAATGTGAAAAAAGAAAGCATCAAATAAAGAACCGTGCCATCCTTGACCTCCTTATTGATTTTGGTTTTGTCCATAAGTAATTTTCCAAGGTTACAAATTGACCATCTTCATGTGTGATGTGTACAAAGTGCTAGCAATTGCCTGTCTAATGTTGGAACTATTCCTGCAGGAACGAGAGCTTGCTGCAGCATGGGAACATTATTTCCCAGAGTTGCTATTACTTCTTTTTGAACCACCGCTCCAAGAAAACTTAAGGCACGGTGTACACTTCTGCACAAGGGACTGGGAGGATTTATCTGTGTTTTTGCTTTGTTGTCTTTTTAAGATAAACTTCTGCTTATTCAGAAGAATGGGAAAGACTTACTAATTCTTGCAGAGAGCATGCTTATATCTATTCTGACTTGTGTATTCACATCTGATAAATCAAGAGATGTGTCTTGGAAAACATCTTATCCGTGCAATATCAGATACAAAGCTGGAAATGGTTTTTCACACCTTTCTGATCCCGGGCGTCGAGTCTGAAACTCTCCTTGAGACCCGGGATTTCTGCTCCCGTAACACTGTTTCTAAAAGCGCCGCAGGTGTCCGGGGGGCGGCGGTGCCTCCGCCGCCAGAGGGCAGGAGACACCTGGGGAAAGCCTGGAAGTGAGGGGGATGCGATCCGGAGGGCAGCGATGGCCTCCGCCCAAGGTCCCCTCCCCGACGAGAGACTTCCCGTGCCCGGGAACCTCCGCCCAGCTCCGCGGAGCCTCCCGAGCAGCGCCCGGCTCGGCGGGGTCCCTTCGGCTTATTTCTGTACCTGTCCTTATCTCTGGGCCTGTAGCAACGAGACAGGTGGCCAAGAAGGCCAATGGCATTCTGGCTGGTGTCGGCAAAAGTGTGGCCGGCAGGACTTGGGGATGTGATCGCCCCCCTGTACTCGGCACTGGCGAGGCCACGCCTCAAATCCGGTGTTTAGTTTTGAGCCCCTCACTGCAAGGACAACGGAGTTCTCTATGGTGTCCAGAGAAAGGCAATGGCGCTGGTGAAGGGTCTGGAGCTCTGGTCTTATGAGGAGCAGCTGAGGGAGCTGGGTATGTTTAGCCTGGAGAAGAGGAGGCTTGGAGGAGACCTTAGTGCTCTCTACAACTCCCTGAAAGGAGGTTGTAGCCAGGTGGAGGTCAGTCTCTTCTTCCTGGTAACAAGAGGAATAGGCCTCAAGCTGTGTCAGGGGAGGTTTAGATTGGATATTAGGAAAAAATGTCTTCACCGAAAGGGTTGTCAAGCGCTGGAACTGGCTGCCCAGGGAAGTGGTTTAGTCACTGTCCCTGGAAGTATTTAAAAGACCTGTAGATGTGGCAATTGGGGTCATGGTTTAGTGGTGGACTTGACAGTACTGGGTTAATGGTTGGACTTGATGATCTTACAGGTCTTTTCCAACCTAAGTGGTTCTATGATTCTATGACATTTCTGTACTTACCCCCTGAAACTGCAGGCTGGAGACCTTAAGAGGATTTCCTTTCAGATGTTTTCAGCTGAGGCTGGAGAGGAGTGGCCAATGGTCTCCTCACTGGTGATGGAGAGTCACCCAGGCCATGGGGTTAGCTCCCACCCAGACACCTGCACTACAAGTGTCTGCAAGGCAGAGCTTAAAACCTGTATGCCTTCCAGTGCGAGTTTGGCACTGCCTTCCATACATGGATTTGAGTTCATTTAGGGAGCTGGAAGCTCCTGTACAGCTGTCTGTTCCTAGCACTGTGGTTCTATATATTTTACTTAGTATTTTTGAGGAAGACGTCAGATTGAGAGTTTTTAATTCAAATATTTCATGGGAAAACTGGTTTGATAGATATTTTAACAGATTTTTAATAAGTTTTCCTTTCTACCAATATTTGCATTTGCTTGCATCAATCTATATTTTCTGTCTCAGTTCTTCCTTCCCCTCTGTAAAAGCCATGTGCGTCTCAGAGCAGCTCATGCAGCATTGTAGAAGATCATTACCATTTTTGTTCTTTCCAGCCTCAGCACAGGTAGCTCTTGTAAAATGATATTGGTTCACAGCAGTGGCATCACGAGGTTTTGAGAAAAACTTGATCTCCAACTGCACATCCATAAGCAGACAGGGTACATTTCATTGCACAGCTCCGCATTAAAGCCCCTGTTTAGTTTTCCTAAATGACTCACCCAATAGTTCAGTCCACTGAGGCCTGATTTCTAAGAGACAATCTGGTCTTTAAACACATGCTCAAATGAGGGATCACAACTCTATATTAGCAGCATAGGTGGATGTGTCACTGGATTAGCACAGCATGCATGAACGTCAGTACTTTGAGTCATTATTTTCAGAGGTAAACTGAGGGTACTGCTTTTGACGCAATGTCTCCCAAGCCTTGTTCCATGGAGCTACCTCCATTTTTCTTCCTGGGAATGACCCACTTTGCTTCATTATTATGAAAAGCAATAGTTACAAATAGTTATAATTCTGAGTCTTCTCTCCCACTGTGCTGGACAGATAGGAGAAATTTCCATCTATTTGTCCTGCTGTAGACGACTCACTTTCTTCACATCAACTTGATCACATTTGCAGGGTTATCTTCCTCTTGCAGAAACAGTGTTATACTTCTTAATTTTAAAAGCATGCCATTCTTGAACACCTTGCTGTGAGAGACAGAGTGAGTGCAGGAAGGTGAAACAGGACTTTGCAGAAAATGGTGTTGCAAATGCCTAAAAATATGGGAGAAAAAGTTATTTTAAAACTACACACAGAGACAGAGCTAACACAACTATGCAAGATTAAGTGTTGAGAGCAATAAGAAAGGGCTCGGAGAAGGAGGAGGGAGAACAGGGAAACACTGCTGGGGGGGAGAAGTTTCCATTTCAGCAAGGTTACTGCAGAGAAGTGTTTTAGCTCATGAAATGTGATGGTATCTACCTGTTTCCCTCAAGTGTTGGTGAGCTTATTTAGTATATACTTTTGTGCTTTATAGTAGCAAACACTGAGATACAAACGTTGGATTGGATTCATGTAGAAAAGAGTGGAGACGAGGGATTTGGTTTAAATGTTGTCATCAATAAGAAGTAAGCACTGAATATGTGCTTACACAGAAAGAGAGGAATGGCAGGCAGGGGGAAATATCCTTGTCTTTTTGCTCCTCTCCTACTAGTTTACACATAATACGGTAGATAACAATTAAATTGAAATATAGTCTGTGGTATAGTGTGATCAGTTGGAAAAGTGAGACCACAAGAGACTTTAATTGATCACACAATAACAGATGGGGTAATAAAATGTGGGACAATAAGGAATATTTGCGGAACAAATGAAAGATCAATTCCCCTTCTGTTGTAGAAGCAAGAAAACAGCCAAGTGTTAAAGAACAATATAAAAGGCAAATTGATGAGGAAAAGAACATATGGCAAAGTTGGAAACTGCTAAATACACACAGAGGAAAATGTATGTTTTTAAACTATCCTTACAACGTGCCTCTTTCTAGTCTTTGCATGCTACCATTTGGGAAGAAATAATTCCTTGGATCTCAGTAGTAGAAAGCATGAAGAAGCTAGGTACAAATATAGGTTCAGCAGAAGTTTAAAGAAAAGCACAGTAGGCAGAGGAAAGAGAAAAGGAGGCTTTATCGCAGGTGATTGAACAAAAATGCTACCAAGATTTTTTTCTCACACATATTACTGTACAGGGGATTATGCCATATTTAGAAAGTGAATGCAATTAGAAATGGCATAGGAATCAGCCCTGTCTGGGCACTGGCATGATATTTTTCAGTGCAATATCTAAACAGCAACACCCAGTATATCCTGTACTCCATTTTGCAGGGAATAGAAGAAGCACATTAAACGGGAAGCACTGATAAACTACTCAAATACCAGAATCTCTTACAACTACTCAGAGTCTGTTTGTACAGTCTAATGAAGGGCAGGAGGAGCCTGGTGGGCAATATGGAGGGCCAGTGAAGAGATTCAGCCTGAAAGGTCAACTCCAGGCAGAGCCAGAGCTTACTCACTCTCTGTGGAACATGCAGGGCCTCATCTGGCTGGCATCTCAGCAGCCCCAAATGGTCTTCATTTTCTGGGTGAGGCAGATGTGAGGAGGAGAGGTACCCAGATGAGTGCTCGCTTGCTGCCATCCCCAGCTTGGAGCATTTGGGGCAGCCTGGATGTGGGCAATGGTCCTAACCAGCAATGACCACTCCAGGAAACATCCGTGAACTTCATCACACACTCAGCACTGAGCTGCCTCACTCCGAACATGAGCAGGAAGGTTGCTTTTAAACATGTGCTGCAACTGCAGATTTCAGGCAGAACAACAGTCCATCTTGTTCCCTCACTCTGTGTCCAGCTCTTAGCTAGGAAAGTCCCATAGAGTTCACTGGGACTGTCCTATATTTAAAAGAAAGACCTGCTAGCTATCTGCCAGTTGCAGAGGTGACAGAGGGTGATAGGACTGTGGCTCTCACATGGGCACTGCCCACTCATGTAGTGGGATATGCAGAAGAGACATATAAACCCTCTCCTGGCCCCATAGCTGGATCTAGCCTTGTGTAATTCTTTTCCAGGTCAAAAATACAATTGAACAGGAGCAAGATCAAACCCTGGATTTAGAAGCAACACCTTTTTTTTTTTTTTCTACATTTCTATGCTTGTTCTAAACAAGTATTTATCTTTCTTTATGCTGCATTTCCTCATTCTCATGGCAGTATGGAAAAGACAAGACAATGAAATGGCGAAGTCCCTGCCTACCCCTACCTACATACCCATTTGAATACATCATAGTCAATATTGTCATTCATGATAATATGAGCAGGACAGCATGGAGACAACAGTAACACTGATGCTTATCACCTGCATCATGCATCGGTCTACGCTGCAGAGCTGTGTGAGCTGTATTCTCACCAAAGCTTTTTCTGGGTTATGACTCATGCAGAGCCCTGTTTTATTGCTCCTCTCCCACCTATCGTGATGAACAAGAGAGTTACAGGCAAATAAATAAATAAATATCCGTCCACTATTATCAACCAAAATTCAATAAAGAAATGTAATACATTGCTGCGCCTCCTGCATGCAGGTACATTGGGATCCTGAATCCAATTTGCGCAGTGACCTGTACCTTGCCCCCTCCCACTCTGAAGCCTCAGTGGAAGCTGCCCTGTTTCAGGCCTTCTTCTCGTTTACAGTCATTTACCTGCAGCAGTAGGCTAGCAAATAAAGGAGGTTTCTGAGGACTCTATAGCCAGGGATGAGTAGGTATAGAGGTTGTGAGGAGGAGATGAAAAGGCCAGAGCAGGCAAGCAGTAGGTTAATGTAAAAGCAAGTCTGGGCAGTGGGTGAGAGCTTGCTGACAGCAGCTTTGTCATCTTGTTTAATATCTTCTGAATGATGCAGATAGGGTTTGGGGTTGTTAGGGTTTCATTTTTCCCTTTATTAAGGATGAGTATGTTTGTGTGCCTCAGCACAGTTAAAGGCAACCCGATGAAAGTTACAAGAGTGAGCCAGTGCTTATCCGTGGTTGGTGGAGAGTACTCCTCCTCCTACGCGAAGCAGCAAAGTTGATTCTGAGATGTTTCAGAACCTGAACTTGTGGGATTAGCAAACTTTTACCATCCAGTGATCCTTGACAAAGCGAGTTAACATAGGAGGCACCCACATGTCTGGATGGGAGGGGATATTTGCTCTATGAGCCTGCCTTGTCTACTCTGTTTCAGCTTTTTGCCAGCATAGGCAAAATCTTTACATAATTGTAAGCTCTTGACGTCCTCAAAGTAGAGGTTGCCTTTATAAGGTTCACCAAAAAAAAGGACAAAATCATCTGTTTCAGGTAGCTACGCACAACCAGAATTGAAATAGCAATAATAACACAAATGCTCATGTATGACAGTTTAGGATAAAATCAAAATGCACAGTCAAGTGACTTAATCTTCTATGAAGATATTTTTATTTGGAACCCTTTAAAAAGCTGCTATAAATTCATTCTTTTGACTGAACTGGCATAAGAACCTTAAAACATGGCAACAGCTTCTTGAGTATTAGGCTTTGGGGCTCATCTTTTTTAAACACTTAGTTTCCTCCCATCCAGTCATTTTATGTTATTTGCTTTTTTTTTTTTTTTTCAGGGGA